>PVJX010013001.1:0-48081 GCA_004027295.1 Dolichotis patagonum | reverse complement strand
CTCTAATATCCCTCACCAGGGTGCAGATGTGGCTGCTCCCTGACTTCCTGGGCTTCCTTTGCCTGCTTTTAAAGTTGTGTGGTACCCGTGGCCATGGGTTGCACTGTGGGCACCAACAAGGAGAGCTGCTCTTGACCCCCACACTACTGTCCACAAGGGAGAACAAATTCCCTTGTTTAGGCAAAGTTAGATTTTCTTCTACTAGCAACTGAACACAAGTGTAACCAGGAAACTAGCCATGCAGTAAGGAATACTAAATTTCAATCCACTAGGCTTTGAGCAATATAACTCACTCAACTGCTAATAATTCACAAGTCAAGCCTTCTCTATGCATAAACATGAAATTAAAGGCTTAACCTTGCCAGATTTGCAGCCAAACAAAACTCACTGTCTCTTATTTCACCTGAAATATTTAGATATTTTGAATGTGATTGGGGTAAATGTTGTCTTTGTGTGCAACCAAATTTAAATGCATAGAATTTTAGAAAAAAGAAGGAAGACTATAAGAATAAAATTTCAATCTATAAACTATGGTCAATATAATGTTATAAAATATGTTGATACAAATTATCTACATGCATCACTCTAAAGATAATATGCCTTTAAATTTATGTTAGTTTTAGATTTAAATTATAGAACACTTTTTACTTTATTGATTACATTGACAGAGATTTATTTACACTCAAACATCACAGATTCTATGGTAATAAACAGTTGTTCAACATGATTCATGACAAAAAAAAGTAGTGGTTAAACAAAAAATTATATGAAAAATAAATGCCCTCTGTAGAAAGAGAAGTAATTTTTTAAATTGTTCTCTCTAACGAGCTTGAATGCTTTTCATTCAAATATCACAGTGAGCATTACTTGCTGGAGTTCCGTCTAAGCCCCAAGAGCCTGAGTCTCCAGGGTGGGGGGCCATGGATCCCTTAGGCCCCAGTTATAAACTCCCTGATGCAGAAGCACAGAGAGCCTTGGAAAGCAATAAGCCCGCAGCAGCTGCAGAAGACAACCTGAGACCCCTGCGGTGTAAGTGAGCAAAGAGAGTCCCACTCTGGGCTTCTTGGTGTCTTTGTGGCACTGAGTACAAAAAGCAGCAGAACAGGTGAGAGAGGCAGCCCAGCCTGTTACCCTCCAGCAACTCCATGGAATGCAATGAGGAAGGAGGGTTGCCTGGGAAAGAGAGTGAAGGAGTGAGTTCTCCAGGGACTCAACTACTTGCTCAATGGATCGATCCCATGTGCCTCTGGTATAACATCTGCATGTGTACTTCTAGCTTTCTTGGTAATCGTTTTGTATTCCAATTTGCTAGTCACTTACTAGCTCTATGTGATGTGGTTAGATTTCTTGGGTCTTTCCCACAGACCATCACAAGATTTGCAATTAATGACTTGCTTTTTTCTATTTCTGAATTATGTGGCTTTTAACACTTTTCTTCCATTGTTTCACTCTCTACGAGAACAGTGACAAACAGTGGAAATAAGCGCTATTTCTCCTCTTCCTGTTGCTGGGTTACAATCATTCCATCTCTAGACTTCAAGGAGAGTTTCTGTGCATGTTCTTCATCAACCTGAGATGTTATCTTCTATTCCTAGTTTTCTGAGATTTTTATTAAAATCATAAGCCATATCATTCAGAAGATGTGTAATCCAATTATTGGTATATGCAATATTTGCAACCAGCTACTGCTACCTCCTGGCAGCGATGGCAGTGGACCGTTATGTATCCATCTGTAAGCCACTTTTCTATCCCATAATCATGTCTCAAACCATCTGCATCAAGCTGATGACTGGCTCATACCTCATGGGTTCACTAAATACCTCTGCACACACAGGTTTTACAGTTTCTCTATCCTTCTGTAAGTCTAACATCATCAATGATATTTTCTGTGACTTTCCCCCAATTCTCGCCCTTTCTTATTCCAACACTGACATCAGCGTCATATTAATTGTAGTCTTTGTGGGTTCAACTTGACATCCACTGTGTCAGTCGTGCTCTTCTCCTACATCTGCATCCTGGCTGCCATCCTAAGGATGTCTTCTGCTGTGGGGAGGAAGAAGACCTTCTCCAACTGTGCCTCCCACCTCATGGCTGTCACCATCTTCTACGGGACCCTCTCCTACATGTACTGACAGCCTCCTTCTGAGCACTCCCAGGAGGACATGAAAGTGGCCTCCATATTCTATGGCACTGTGGTTCCCATGTTGAAACCTCTGATCTACAGCTTGAGAAACAAGGAGGTCAAAGAAGCTGTAAAAGTAGCAAGGAAGAAGTTCTTTTAGGCTGGATCCAAACTATTTAAACAGCCCTTCAAATCATTCAGTATAGATGTGCTATCACATTCAGTCTTTCTAAAATAGGGCTCATGACTACTTGCAAACCAAATCTACTTCGTTCCACTGTATTGAAATGCAGGCAACAGTGGAAACACCTAGGACTGAAAAATACCTCTCAGTAATACAGACCTAGTTCTAAAGGCCCTGAGTTTACCGATCAAGTATAGAGCAAGATACTCCCTTCCTGTGAGTGGTTGGAGAGATGCTTAATCATACCGGAAATGCTGGAGCATCCTTTTGCTGTATAATTGTTCATTTCTTTCTGTGTTGACTCCATAATGGTGGTGTGATTCATACTTCTACCAGGACCAATACACACCCCTGCCAGTATAGACAAAAGCGAAGAAAGTATTTTGCTCAATCCTGAATTCCTAGCATCCAGCATATTTCTCAGCACATCCTTGTTGCTCAATAAGTATTTGTCTAAACAATAAATGCATAAATGAAAGCAAATACAGAAAGATCAGTAAACAAGACAGACTGCTCTCTCAAGAGTGAGATACTGTAACCTGCAAGTCAATACAGCTATTTCTGGGTTGAAAACAAAAGGAACTGTAGAAGGTTATTTTCCAAGCAACAGCCTATGAAACATCAAAAACGTAATTGTATATAACCCCTCAGAATGCAATTTTATTTATTTATTTATTTATTTATTTACTTACTTACTTACTTACTTACTTATTGGTACCAGGGACCAATACTCATGACCTTGCACTTGCTAGACAAGCACTTATGTCGCTGAGCTAAATTGCCAGCCCTCAGAATGCAATCTTAATGAATGTTCTGGTATTTTGTATGCAGAAGGCTAGGGTGAAGGAGCTACAGGACCCTGGAGCAGCCCTGTTGCCTCAGACCTTCAGGATCTTGACATGACCAGTCACCATTGTGGAATAAGTATGCAAACCCAGCTTAGTAGCTTGAGCAACCAATGAGGGAATTCCAAGAATTATTTCTTCATTATTATTACTGATATTTTTTTCTCTTTCTTGAGCTCAAGATGTGTGTGTGTGTGTGTGAGAGAGAGAGAGAGAGAGAGAGACTTTAGAAGTACACAGGCATAAGCAGCTGATGGTGCAGGTAAACTATGGACACTAAAGGCTATGAGTAGGGGTATCATTTAACCCAGTGCTAGCTGTTCTGGCAGGGGATGAATGAATGAAATCTCCATCACTCCTACCAAACATATCTCTTGGATTCATCTTGAACACACATTGCTATGGTTTGGAAATGGTTTGGAGGTGTCATCCAAAGTTTCATGTGTGTGAAGCTTAGCCCCAAATTCTGCAAAGTGAAGAGGTGGGTGCACCTTAAAGGGGTGGCCCTGGGGGAGGTCACTGTGGGCACTGCCTACAGAAGGAATTAATGTGGTTTGGAGCTAGTGTGTATTCACTAAGCCACCATGGCACCCCAGGATCAGGTCTCTTTGAGTGAATACTGTATTTGAAAGGGGAGTTCATGGAAGGGGGGGCAATCCCTTTCCAAAGTGCAGAGAATATTTAAGTAATAATTGTATTAAAAAGAGTGAACATAAAGGATGCTTGCATTCTAATTTTTTTTAATCTCTAAATTTCACCAACCTTCATTTCTGAAGTGTTAACATCACTCATAGTAAGTCCAGCTCTGTGTGTGCATCCTTGGCAAGTTTAGTCTATGTCCTTTCAAATAAAATTCAGTTCAAGTTTGACCTCTCACTGACCTTTTACAGGAACTGGGAGACCAAACACATTTTATTCCAGCACTCTGGGTACTCAGAACAGAGTGTCTGCTCATGAGCAGGGCTGGGGTTCTGTGCTGGAGAATGAGTCAGCAACTGAGCTACAGAGGGAAATATGCAGCTCTCTGGAAGGAGGTCAAGGTCAATCGTTTGCATTACTTCGGTGTCTCTAAGGGGCACAGCAGGGCAGGAATAAATCGAACTGCAATGCTGCTGACCCCAGCAATGCTAGGGCAGGGATTCAGTGTCTGGAGAATAGATGTGTCAGGGAGCAGACTCTTTAAAATGTCAGGCAGCGGAAGAGACACAGGTAAGGGAATTCACCTATTGTGGTCAATGGCTCAAGGGAATAGATTCAATACAGGACACACAGCTTACAGGATTTTTTTTATAATATTCAGTCAAAAAGTCAAATACAGAAGAGTACAAGAGACCTGTCTGTGCACTAGAGACCCAAAGAATCCAGCTGAGGCCCTGGATCTCATAGAAATGTCCCCCACAAATCCAGCTGGTGGCCTAGGGCCCATGGCAATGTCTCATGCAAAAATCTGCAACAAGAATCTGCACTGGGAAGGCTCTGGGGCCGGTGGTGGAAGTTGGAAAGTCTGCACTGGGCAAGGGATCTGTGCCAGCAGGCTGAGGGATCTGCACTGGAGCCAGGAAGTCTTGCTCAAGGCGAAGACCAGAGCTCCCCAAAAGAACGGCAGCCATCCCAAGAGACAGGAGGACCTGAGTGCCTCTGACAGGAACGGCCAAGTTTGCCTCAGGGAAACCAACCGCTTCTCCTGGAAATCAGCAGTGTGCAGTCTTCCCCTTCCATTCTCCTTTTATGCCGTGGGCAGCAGTCCTGGGGTAGGTCTTCCACACCCAGAACATGCAAAAAGATACTATCCAACGAGATCAATACTGGAAAATTTTATTAGTGACTACATTTCAAAGGTCTAATTTTTTAAATTTTACATTGTATCATGGTCTGCATATTTCCAAATTACCAGCATAAGACAAAAAAATCCACATAAGTATATATCTTCCATACTTATTTGTTGTCTTAGTTACTTTTTTATTGTTGCTGAGACAAAATACCCAACACCCAAAATGAAGAAAGGAAAGGTTTATTTAGCTCACAGTATGTGGAGGTTTCAGTCCATAATTAACTGCCTCCAAAGCAGGGTGGCATGGCACTGTGGCAACACTTCACAGCAACAGAAACCAGCAAAAGTAGCAACAGCAAAAAAGAGGCTGGAGAGCAAGCCTCTTATCCTCCCTTATACTGTAAGCAGGCTACGCTCCAGGGCAGGTGTGGCACTCTCACCATCTCCATGCCCGCCTCTTGCACAGGATGAGGAGGTTTACACAGTGAGGGCCCTGGCTCCCTGATGCGTTGCTTCATTAAGCTTCTAAATTTCTCAAAATGACACAATGTATCAACCACTGCACTTGTCTATCCTAAACTCCACAGCAGCCTCAAAATTCATAGATATTAATAAAATCTTACCTAAGAAATAGAGGCTCAGAAGTCTAGAGGTTCATAGGTCATCAAAAGAATAAATTTTAAGGATTCAGCTATCCTGTTTTATGTTCAGTAATCTGAATAACAGCTGAGAACACAGACATTGGGTTTAGAAGTGTAAAGCACTATAGTACACATTAAAACTATGTGTCAGCTATGTACACAAACAGTGCTGTTAGATGTTTTAAAAAAGACATGGAAAGGAAAGCTGTTCTACAGTATTGATCACACAGTTCACTGTATGATTCGTTTCTAGTTGGAAAATAATAGTCATAATAAACTGGGATGAGAAATACAAATGGAACATCTTCATCAGAACATTACTGCATTAGAAGTCCAAAGTTCTAGAGCAAAACAACAGCTAAGTTGAAGGTGCTTGCCAGAAATATACACAGTGAAGAACAGAAAAAACTTTCAAGACTCCCAAAGTTCCAAGAACATTAATAGATGAATAGAAATGCTGCATTTTTGCTGCCAGCTTTATGAGATGAGAAGAGGGTGAGGTAAACGATGAGCTAAAGCCTTACATAACACCACCACACTCAGGCATTGTGGTATAGTGTCCTATTCTATGGAAATAATGTGACCAAAATGCAAACTAGAAAAAAAAGAAGTATCACTAAATATCTATGAGAATGAGCAAAATTTTTAAAATAGTAACGACACTAAGTGCTATGTAGGATGCAGGAAATGGAGATCATTTGCGTGTTATCAGTGAGAATGTACACTGGTAGAGCCAATCTGGAAGGCAGTTTTGCAATTTCTTTCAAAGACTAAGCATTCAACTTAGTCCACTAGATCCAGTGTTTATTCCAGAGAAACGAAGACTTGCATTCATAGGCAAGTTTGTGCATTAATGTTTATGGTTGCCTACCAGGAAGTAGACAAAAACTAGAATCAATATCAGTGCCTTCGGTTAATGAATAAACAATGTGTGGTTCACCCATAACATGCACTATGACTCAAATATAAAAATGAATGAAGCATTAACACAGAAAGCAATTTGATTGGATCTCCTGGTAATTATGCTGTATGAATAAAGCCAATCCCAAAATATTATGCAATGTAAGTACTTGTTTATAAAATATTCTTTAAATAAAAATATTTCAGAAGTGGCAGAGAGATTGGCAGGTGCCTGGAGTTGGAGCTGGAGAGAGAAATATATGGGGCAGAGGAAGGACAGGATGGGGTGTGTGAGTCTGTAACACAGGTCCTCATGCTTTGGGAACTGTGCAGTCTCTTAGTGATGGTGACTATAGGAATCGATACAGGTGATAACCACTTACAGAATTTAATACAGCCACACACAATAAAATAAGACTGGAAATCTGAATAAGGCCGGTGAGTTGTCCCTGTCAGTATCTCCATTGGTTTCTGTGCTGTAGACTCACAACGGGGAGTGCTTAAGATGCTTATTGCTTCACTGACAAATACAACAAACACAGAGGCTCGAGACAATACAAATTCGACCATTTGCCATCCAGGAAATCACAGGTCTAGACCCTGGTGCCTGCACTCCCAGGTTTGCTGCAGCGGTATTCACAACATAGGATCCACCTTGCTGCCCTTCAGCAGGTGAGTGGATAAGGAAGAAGGAAATCTTTACATCTGTAGCAAAATAGACAGAACAGGTGATCTTCATGCTGTGAAATATGCCAGACACAGAATGACAAGGACCAAACATTGTTTTCGCTATGTAGAAGCTAGAAAAAAATCACCCTGGAAGTTGATTCCTGATATGGGGAATAATGGGGTAAAGGGGACGAATGGGGAAAAGGCAATTGGACTTGATCAGGGCACACTATACACTATGAGCCCATTAATATGTAAAATGTGTTAACAAGGGGTCAGCTGGGCACCTTTTAGGAGCCCCTAGGGAAGTCTTCATTTGTCACCAATTTCAGCCTGTAAGGTCACCTGCATTCCTCAGTTTGTAACCACTGCAGCATCTTCGACTCTCTCTCTGACACTCATGGTTTTACCTCTCTTTTCTACTCATGTAACCTGCTGTGGTTGCTTTGTGTCCACCTGGGTAAGCAGGACAATCTCCCCATCCTGAGGTCAGCTAGTAGCAATTTTCATTTTCCATCTATAAAAAAAAAAGTGCCTTACGCTGTCTGTGTGCATTTAATTTTACATTCACACCATCCTTGAGGCAGAAGCTAGTCTGGATGGTTTTCAATGTGAAAATGAGACATAAAAGCTCTCCTTGGTGTTATTTATAAACAAAACTCGTTATTTTTAAACAGAAATGTATTTGATGATCCATATTTAATAACACTTACAGGAATGCTACTATGTTTCCCAGGATTTGGCTTTTTCAGCCATTGAGAATTAGTATAATCTGTAAAGGGAAATACCACTACGAAAAGCAGAATGCTATAAGTAGAATGATAGCTTTGCTTCCAAAGGCTATCAATACACTAAAGCAATATGAAAATAATAATAAAAAAGAGAGCTGTCATAGCAAACTTTGGAGATAAGTTTGGAAGTGCAATCTTTGAGTTACCTCAAGGTAAACACTGCAGCTGCCAGCGAGTACTCTCAGGGCCCATGGGAAACGGGTCTTCTTACAACCATTTCCTTTTTTCAGAAAGCATAACATGCTCATGGGTTCCAGAAAATATCAGGGTGGCACGGAAAAGGGTTCTCTGGCCATCACAGGAGAAAACTAGGAAAACTGTACAAAGGGGTCTCTCTGAATTGTTTCTTACAATGATATGTGAATCTGTAATAACCTCAATGAAAATTTAGCTAAAGTGCCTCTGATGAAAGTGGTTTAACCCTTTAAAGGGGATCACTGACTGTCCCTGTGCAGACCGTCCGCACGGCACACGTGTCTTCCAGCATCCTGAGCGTGGCCTCTTCTCTCAGCAGTGGGAAAGGTCTTCCTCTTGGTGGCTTCCCCCTGATGGCTCGGAACCCTCTTCACTGTCCTCTCTCCTACACAGATGTGCAGCTGGACCAACCACACACCAAGAGCAACAAAGAGCGGCCGCCATGCTTTGAGCTGAGTGCTGTGATTCTCATGCTAAACCTGATTATCGATCGAGTCTGAAATAAGGACTAAAAGAAGCTCAAGAATCAATAAGGAAAGATACTTGTAAGTACAAACACTGAGCATTGGATGTATGCTGTGGGGTGCACTTTACCTCGCTTGCTCATTCTACATTGACCAAACTGAAGCACTCGGCCAGCCCAGCGCACAGTGCTGGGGTAAATGTTCCGTGGCTTGCGGGGTGGTATGCGATGTCACACTGCAGTGACGGGGAGACTCCTTGACTGTTTTATAACCACCACCACATATTCCTGTGGGAACAGATGGCTTCTTAGCTCATACCCCCATCCAGACAAGATCCTCCTGCCATAGATGATAGGTGAGAACTACTTAGGTTTGATCCTTATAAAAGCCGAATACTGTGAATGTTTCCCATTGTTGTATCCCCAGGATCTACTAACTGTCAAGACTATATGAGGTGTTGGTCCAATAATTGTTGAATGAATATACAAAGAATACACACAGAAGAATTGTGGACACTGGAGTGAGAAAAAATTCTAGCTACAGCACAGTATGGCTAACAGTCTTTATTTTACAGATTTTATTCAGCTCAGGAGCTGTATGGAAAACATTATAATAGCAGCTCAATTCTTTAGTCAGACTTTAAATTCAGTGATTAGCAAAACTGGCTAACGTTATCGAAACTAGTTGCACTGGAGCAGTGGTGGTGAACCTACAGCACGTGTGCCATGGTGGGCTGTTTCTACCACTGGAGGCTCTGAAAGGTTCAGCATCACTGCTGTGGACTAGGATGGAAGACAGCCTGCATTAAGACACAAAACAGCTTGAGACAAGAATAGCATGGAGAAGAGAATATCACCAAACGGAGAGATGTTATTGTCATCATTCCCTTTGTGCATCCAACAGCAGTGACAAAATATCCTCATGTTATTCTTTCCTGAAAGAACTCCTGTTTTGAATCGAAGGCATCTCACTTCCCAATAAAGCCTCCACTGTGTCTTGAGGTGCCTGCATGTCTCACCAAAGTCTTGGCACATGGTTTAATTAGAGCTCATGCCTATGATGGTGGATAATGGAGAATTAAGGCTGAAGGCTGGTCTTTGCCCTCGGCTCCTGGGAGATGAGCACTAGGTCCATGGAGCACCCTTCTCCACAGGCCTTTCTGATAGGAGGGCTTTATCGGTCAGGAAAGGCAGCCACTGTGCAATTCACTGATGTGATTTGGGATGGGGATTTGGGTTTCTGCCATATTTCCCAACTCCAGGGTATGAAGACGTACGATATTACCCTGAACCTCCAAAGCAGCTGGAAAGCAAACATCAGCTACAAAAGCAGTATGTGATCGATCTCCAGTAAAAAGCCTGGACACCAAAAGCTCAGGGACGCTTCCTGAATGACAGCTCCGTGAGCCTCACCCCCTTTGATATTGCCAGGGAACCATTCTTACAGCTGAGGGGAGCTTCCGTTTGAGCCCCTGCTGTGTCCAGCTCTGTGTCTCCTTGCAGGTCTCAGTTACATCTCTGGAGATAAGAAATCTATCACTGGGTGTGCAGTGTCTCCCCAGGCCTCAGCTCAGGTTCTAAAGCAAAGTACCATGGACTGGGTGACTTACCAAGAAAGTAAATTTGCTTCTTAAAATTCTAGAGGCTAAAAATTTATTCTCACAGTCTAGAGACTGGAACCATTTCACTTCTGACTCCAAAACTTCATGTCTTTTCTCATAAACACAATACAGTCATCCCATCCCAAAAACATTTAACTCCATCCAGTATCAATGCAAAGTCCAAAACTTCACCCAAATATCACTGAAATCAGACAGGAATCAGACTGGAGAGACAATCAGTACTGAGGCAAAACTCCTTCAGCTGTGAATCTGCCAAAAAAAAAAAAAAAAAAAAGAATTCTTTGCTTCCAGGACAGGCACAGGATAGACACAGGTTCATTTTCTTTTCAAAGCAAACCCATGGGGCTTACAGACGCTGCTTCCAGCAACCTCTGGGCTGGAGAAGCCACCTCTGCAGCTGAGGGGGTACCGCCCACATGGTGGCTCAGTTCTGTCAGGACAGGGAGAGTGTGTCTGCCAGGGTCTGCCAGTGGGCCCACCCACTCTGCCCCTGTGGGCACTGTCCTGTGCTTTGCCAGCCCAGCTACCTGTAAGCAGGCATTCTTTGAGGTCTCTGAATCATGTTTGGGGGCATCTCTCTCTTGTCTTAAAGAATGCCACACATGGAAGTCCAAGTACCCTGTAATTTGATCCCACAGAGTGTAAGAAATCAGATGCCCTTTCTTCCTTTTTCCTACTTCCTGTTTCCTCTAGTCCTAACCAGAAGACCTTCTGCCATAATCCCATCTCTATTGCCAGCTTTCGTTGAGAGGGCTGATGAAGTCTGTGGTTCACTTCCATTCTAATCACCTTGTGAACTTGAATTTTGCCCTGTTAGAAAACATCTAACAGATTTGTAAAGCACAGTTCTAGGTGCATCTATGGCACATTTCCAGAGATGAGTGGCAGGTAGAGCAGCACACTGAGAGGAAAAGACGCAACACACTCAAGGGTGATACCAAACCATAGCTGGCATCCTGGATGGAATAAAGATGGCCACAGGCCTCTGAGGAGGGCCAGTCTGCTTGAGCAGGTGCATCTTCTGCTGCCACCACCTTTGGGCATCAGTCTTCAATTTCCTTCCAACACAGACTCTTACCAGTGAATCTCCATGAGCCACAGGCCTTTGACCTTGGACTGGTCCTGCATCCCTGACCACTCTTGTCCTGCAGCTTCCATATTCTAGGATTAAATAGTTGCTAGATTCTCTGATTCTCCAGCATGCAGACATCCACTGCAGATGCTCCTGCCTCTCACCCTATAAGCTACCTAATAAATCCCCTTGCATAGTTATACATATGTAAGTATATATGTGTATATATACACACACACACACACACACACACACACACACATATATATATATATATATATATATATATATATATATATATATTCTTTTTTATTGATTCCACTTCCCTAGAAAACCCTAACCAGTGCACTCTGCATCCAAAAGTTCTTTCTTGTTTCTCATGTAGTTTCTCAATATGGACAAGTTGAAATTTTGAATTTCCAAATTTCTCATTATGGTTGTTTTTTGCTGAATAAGTTCATCTTCAAATCGTTTTGCACTTCCTACATTTGCTTGATTTTATTTCTCTCAAATTCTTTTACTTCCTGACCTCTCACCAAAATTCTTTTTAAACTGTATTTGTTAAAGTCAAGTACTATTTCTGGTATTCACCTGAAAGCAAACATTCAGCATCTAGCCACTCAGCTCAAAAGATACTAAAGCTTTTGGTAGTACCCACTCCTTATACCAATTTCTAAATTAATTCATTCTGTTCTAAGAAAATATTCTAGATTGGCATGTAAATAAATAAAAGAAATTGATTTCCAATTTTAGAGAAAGAAAATCCAAGATCTGGGTTCTAGCAACTTGGATTCTCTTTTTGAAGGTACTGGGGATTGAGCCCAGCATCTTGTGAATTCCAGACAAGTGCTGTACCACCGAGGCACATCCCCAGTCCCTCATATTGCGATCCTGGCAGATGAATTTCTCTGTGTTTCTGACAGAAGAAAGAAGACGAGGAGAGGGAGAAGTAGAGGAAAATAGAAGCAAGGAAAGGAAAGAGGAAGGAAGGAAGGAAGGAAGGAAGGAAGGAAGGAAGGAAGAAATAAGTTTTATGTGCTCCTTTTTATGAGGAAAAGTCCCTTTAAGAATCTCACCTTCAAGACTTCACTACTTTACACACTCCCTCCCTCCTGAAATTCATGCTAAAGGTTAATATTCTCCATATATATTTTTGAGAGGATACAAAATTTCAGTGCATAATGCCTGAATTCTCGGACTCAACCTTGTGGGCTTCCAGCCTGAGTGTGTTATGCACAGTGAGAACTGTCTCCGTAGACTGCGTTGCTTGGTGAACTCCTTGAAGGGGATCTCAGCACCTGAGGGAAAGGAAGCAGAGAAACAGCACCTGAGGGAAAGGAAGCAGAGAAACACCACTGAAAAGTGGTGTTCTGGTGGGAATAGTAGACTATGAGACAACCAGAGAGTGACAAAGTAAGACAAATGCATAACTTTTGACACCCCCTCCCAAACTATTGCTATGAAGGGAAACAAATCCCTATATTTAAGCCCATGTAAATGTGGTGGATTACTAATGGCCAATTTGTTAACACCCAGCTGAACTGAAGCTGGGTGTGGAAGGTCCACCAATTGCCAACAGCATTAAAGGAGAACTGGAAGGGAAGATGGTGCACCATTGATTCTTCTGGAGAAGGTCGTCATGCTGATTTTCCTGATATGAACTCAGCTGTTCTTAACATCAGAGGAGCTCGGGTCCTTGCTGTCACTGAGGGTAGCTATGGTTTTCTTCAGGGAAGTTCTGCTGCTTACCTTGAGCATCACTTCCGGGCTCCAGTGCAGATGCCTCAGACTAATGGCACAGCTCCTTCACCCTTCTAGCAGACTTTCTAGCTTCCACCACTGACCTTGGGGCCTTCCCAGTGCAGATCGTTGATACAGACTTGCATGAGACGTTGTCATGGGCTCTAGGCCTCCAGCTGGACTTGTGTAGAACACTGCCGCGGGACCCAGACCCTCAGCTGGATTCCTTGGATCTCTAGCGTGTGGACAGACCTCTGGCACTCTTCTGTATTTGACTTTTTGGGTGACTATTATAAAATAATCCTATAAATTATGTGTCCTGTATTAAATCTGTTCCTTACAAACCCAGATCACAACAATAAATACACTTCTGCTGGTAGCTGAATGCATTCCTAATTGAGACACTGGTCATGAAATAAGTAATAATGAGCCTCAACAAAACAACCTTTCACAGTAGCTCTCCTTCTACATTTGCTAGATAATTAAAAACTACAAACGCACTGAATACAGCTTTGTCCATTGAGATTGGTTACATTAGAAAGTCAGCTCTGGGAGCTTTTCAGCAAACACAAGTCAAAGTCTGTAATGTCACAAATTTTATCTGAAATATTCTCATGTTGTAAAGTGCAACTGGAATAAAGGTCGTCTTTGCATTAGGCTCATTTTTAAAATATATCACTTTTTCTAAAAAAAAAAACAGAAGAGATCAAAAGCAAATTTTTCTTTAAATAAATGATAGCTTAAAATAGGCTCAAACCACAGTGTCTCTAATGTCACACTAGGGGGCACATAATCTTAAATTTCTAGTAGATTTTGATTTTTTTTTCCAGAAAGCCCTGTGTATCGCTGTTTGTGGTGACAGGATAATTACTTGACCTATGCACAGGTTTCTAGACGGGAAAACATGCTGTGCCTCATTTATAACAAGAAAAACAGCTATTCTCTAACAAGACAACTCTAACAAACAGAAGCAAAAAGTTCTTAAAGACAATAGCAGGAAAAATCCTCTCACAGCTACAAAGATTAAGCTTCGTTAGCATACAATAACCAGTGAGCACTGTTTTTCCCAATTCCCTCTCAGTCCCTGTGACCTCAGATCTCAAAGGAGTGAATACTGGCCCCTGGGGCCCCAGCAATGCGCTCCTGACAGGGAATAACAGAGCAGGGAGACACTTTGGTGGGTGATCAGCCTGCGCCTGTCATCTGTCGCAGAAAGATGATGTGTAAGCAGCATCAGGGTAAGAATAAAGCCAATGACATGTGTGACCATCAGCTATGTAGCACTGCCTACAAGTAATAGTCACAAAATTGGTCAGAGCTACTGTTGGAAATATTTCCCCCAAGCCCAGGAAGAATCATCTCCTCTCTAGAGATGTAATTGACGTGGAGAGAGCAAATTGGGCTGAAAGTTGTTTGTGAAAAGTGAGCAAGAGATCAAATGATCACGTGAAGGAACGTAAGATACCTTTATTGTGTTATTTGCATGGTTTACTGTGACTAACTGTTTCACTGTAGTGTACGCATCTTATGTTTTATTAGCTCGTGTTTGCAGCACATAATTACATTTACCCTGGGGAGTTGGTACATGGACATTATGTACCTTAATTCTCCCTTTATCCTCCCCACTCCCACCCCTTCCAGCTCTTAGTTCTCTTCTCACTTGCTAAAAGTCTATTTTCATCGTTTCTTCCCTTCAATTATTTTTCCCATCCCTCTTCTTTCCCTTCTTTCCCCTCCCCTGTCTCTTGTTCCACTGTGCCATAAAGATAAAGGAGGCAATTGTAGGTAAATGGATGTAACGCGAGACCATAATGTTAAATGAGAAAGTTCAGACATACAGCTTTAGATACCTCCTGGTTCCTCTTATATGAGAAATTCAAATATAGAGAGATGGATAGATAGATAGATAGATAGATAGATAGATATAGATAGATAGAAGATGTTATTTGACTAATTCTAAGTGTCTCCAATCCCATCAGGAGGACGGTTTAAGTGGACTCTAATTTAGTGCCACTGCCCTTGACAAGTGTGTCCATCCACTCAACAGAAGCCTCCAAAGAAACCTGAATCTCTTCTATTTGCCCCAAATTTATCAGAGAAGGCAATTGGTACAAATTTACTGACACGTGGCTGCCATGACTGCATGTAGAATGGGAGAGTCACTGTGTCGCAGGCACAGCACACAGTATTCCCGCCGCTACAGGCAGAATTTCAGGTGAGACTGACCGCCTCCTTCTCAGCTCTGCCTGGCGTCGCTGACATCTAAGTAAAGCAGTCAGTACTGACTACTGGGAGTATGAGTCTTCCGCCCATGGCAAGAATCTGCTGCTAAACAGTATCCAGCTTGCACAGGAAGGTAACACCCATTCGCATAACCACCGTAATTGCAGCAGGCTTTATACTTCTTATGTGAGAAATTTATCCACAGAGATGTTCTACTATCATTTAATGATTTATTTTTCAGCTTTTACGAATGTGCAGCTATAAACATTCATATATACATACATATATGTATTTATACATATATGTGCTTGTAATTATTCTTGTATATATGGTCATCACATATACAAGTTTCTTGTATCAGTTTCTTGGGACTGTATACCTAGACTGAAAATCGTGGATCATATGGAGGCATGTATTTGATTTTACTAATAATTTGAAGTATGTGTGCACCATGAGATCATTTATTTTCCCAGTAGGAATATGTGAGACCACTGTGGACCCCAAATCTCATCCAAATGTGGCTTTTTAATTTGATAAGCGTGCAACATTGGCACAGACCGCTCTTTTCAGTGAACTGAGTGAAATTAACTGTATAACTCTCCTACTAGCCCGCTTTGAAACTCTTTTGTTATTTAAATTTTTCCCTTTAAAATTTAAAAATTAAAAATAAATTGAGAAGCATAAAATTATATTTCAGTGAAGTATTCACGTACATTTACCTGATTAGTAGTGAGTTGCAGATCTTTTCATGTTTCTATTGATTGTTAAAGTTTTCTGTAACTGTCTGGTTTACAACTCTTTCGAATGTTTCCTTTGAGTTGACTCTACAGAAACCATTTAAACACACTGCACACTAATTCTTGGGTATTTCAATGTCTTACAAATAACCTGACCAAACTCCCAGTCTCTTCTCTTTTCGATGGCTGATATTTTTATTTTAATATAGGTGAATTTTTAGTGTTTTATGATTTGTGCTTTTCTGCTTTCTTAAATTTTATCTTCAGGCTGAAGCCATAGGTAGTCTGTCAGATTTCATATGCAAACACTTAAAATCGAAGTCTTCATTCCATTTGAAATTGACTCTGTAAAAGGTAACGTAGGAGCCCAACATTGTTTTTTCACCTGCATAAAGACACACAGCACCAGAGCCTGGTGCATGGTTTTCTGTGGGTCTATGTTCTACTGCTCTCATCCACCAGGTGTGAGCGGGGCTAATTTTATTTCATATTCTCAGCACTACTGACAGCTTTCCCCACTCTTTCTCTGTAGCTTCTGAGCAAATGTTTAATCACTGCTGACCACGAAACAAAATAATGGCCGTGGAGTAACTGAATTCATCCTCCTGGGATTTGCTGGTCAGCTCAGGTCTTGGCACATCCTCTTCCCAGCCTTTCTCATTATCTATGTGGCCACCCTGGTGGGCAACGCTGGGATGATCCTGCTCCTCAAGGCTGACCCTGCCCTTCACACTCCTATGTACTTTTTCCTCCACGCCTGGCTTTTGTGGACCTCTGTTACTCCTCTGCCATCACTCCCAAGATGCTGCAGAACTTCATAGGGACAAAACAGTCCATCTCCTTCATGAGATGCAGGGTGCAATTCTTAGTCTACGGGACCTTTGCAACCAGCGACTGCTTCATGCTGGTGTCCATGGCTGTGGACCGCTATGTGGCCCTCTGCAAACCCCTGCACTACCTGGTGATCATGTCCCAGAGGGTCTGCATTCAGCTGCTGCTTGGCTCATACTTCATGGGCTTCCTAATTACTTCTGTAAATGCAAATCTGACTTTCTCCTTTAGCTTCTGCAAATCCACTGTAATTAATCACGTTTTCTGTGGTGTACCTCCACTTCTTGCTCTGTCATGCTCCAGTATTGACTTCAGTGTCATGGTCCTGACAGCCTTTGTGGGGTTTAACTTGATGAGTACTGTGTTGGTTGTCATCTTTTCCTATATATGGATCCTGGCTGCCATCCCCAGAATGTGTTTGGCCGCAGGAAGAAGAAAAACCTTCTCCATCTTGCCTCCCACCTGACAACTGTCATCATCTTCTATGGGACTCTGTCTTCCATGTACCTACACCATCATACTCCTGAGTCTCAAGAGCAGGAAAAGGTAGAATCTGTATTTCATGGCATAATTATTCCCATGTTAAACCCCTTGATCTACAGCCTGAAAAATCAAGATGTGACACAAGCTCTAAAAAAGGTAGAAAAGAAATGCTTATAATTTGAACCTTGATTTCTGACACATCATAGTTTATCCAACAAACAAACCAACAGTGATCTCCTATTTCTCAACCTCAAAAGATGTGGCAAATGCTTATGAGAAACACAGCATTGCTTAACTGTAACAATCCCATTATAAAGGTACAGAGAAATGTCTCAAATGAATGTCCAAATTAACTTATACTTCATGTGCTGTTAAACGCAACTGAAATTATGGCTTTGACACTGCTTTTGTACATCTTCATGAGCCTTTTTGAACTATCTGCCTTCATGAAAGAAAAGTAAAATGAATCTAAGGGAAGTGCATAATCAATGTATACTCCTACTCCCAGTAAATAGATTATAAAGACTCGTGGGGGGATCTTTATCTTCTTTTGAAAGGAATTATTTTTCATATTTCTCTACAGTTCATCTATTTGCTATTGTAATAGAAAATTTGAAAGATGATTTCTTTGGAGAGTATATTCAGAAAAGCAGAGAAGAAACAAAAGGCCAGTGGAGTAAAGCCACATAGATACTGGGACATCAGGGGCAATCACCCCCCTTTTTCCAACAGGTTCTCCTAAGAAATTAGGAGATTCACACAGGAGGAAGGAAGGTGTATGGCATATTACTTTTATCATCCGTAAATATAATTGATAAAACCCACTGGTAAATCTGGTCCCTAGCTGTAGCCCCTGAAAGATAGAGCACATCTTAGGAAAACAAGCTCCAGAGTCAGATTCTGTCATTTAGCCAGAATTGATGCTCTCCAGCCCTCGTCTCCAAACAATAAGGGGAAGAACACGAGAAGTGAAAATATAGTAGAGCAAAATCTCAGTGCTAATAATAGCTGAGTAATATTGCATTAAAGAAGGATAAACGTGAGGCTTTCCTAGTAAATGGATTCAACTTGAAACTATGCTCATAAGCGAAATAAATGAGATTGCCATGTGTAAATAACATATTGTCTCCCTAGTGTAAGTCAAAAAAGTAAATGATATCCAACATGTATAATAGATATTGTGAAAATGAAAGAGAAATGAAGTGCTCAAAAGGAAATAACAACTGGGATAGGGGAAAGGAGAAAAGAAAGAAGGGAAAAGATTTTATATGTACATATATTATATATATGATATATGTCTGCATATGTAAATATATACAAGATAGACAACTATACTACTAATCTCTGTTCATCAAAAAGAACAGTTTGTATTTTCATTGTCTGATTTATCACTTTTTATGCCTAAATCTTGCAATCTGAACAACTACTTTCAAGATAATAATATGCAATATATTAAAAGTGCTAATTTTCTATTTTTTAAAATTCTGTATGATTTTTATCATTTATTTGTTTGTTTTTAAAGTAAATTTAAAATAATCTCTAAGTACTGAAAGAAAAATACGATTTTATCACCGAGCAAATTATGCATTCTTTTCTACACACACACACACACACACACACACACACACACACACACACACAGAGGTATCTTTCTGACATTTATTTAAAAGTGTGTGAAAAGTGACCATAAAAGCATCAAATTGCTTTTTGCCTTTTATTTGGGTTGCTATGTCCAGGTGGCTCCATTTTAGAACTGTCAGAGACAAATCAAGATGGATATAACGTTTGTGCCATTTTCCCACCGGGCCTGGATGAACCTGGCCTCTTGATCCGCATCACTCTGCCCCACGAGGTCCAACACTGGACTCAGCAAGGTGCCGCACTAATCTGTGTTGCAAGTTTCCTCAGGAAAGCCCACTGCCTAAAATTTGGCTTGAAGTGCAATGATCGGTTATTCTGGGATAAAGACATGTCTCTGGTGCCTACTTATGGAGGAACTTGAAAGAACCGGCCAGAGACGCCTGCATAGTCCACACTTCAGTTCTCACTGCCCCGCGTACTGAAGTCGCACTGTGACTCGGACTTCACTGGAGAATCAGTTCTCTCTGAAGCTGTCAATGTTTAGGAAAACAAAACATACCAGGATGTAGCCAGCAGCTGGACTCTTTTCTGGTCTCCAGCTGACTCCTTCTACTGACCACCGACAGGGAGAAGCATTGGCAGACTCAGGTCACAACACTCCTCCCCCTCCAGGTCAGGGGACAAGGATAGGGTGGGCTGGCTTTCGGGAGTTTAGCACTTTGGAGAATAGCATGAGATTAAAATGGATTTTCAAGTACTAGGATTCTCTTAAAGATAAACATTCTCCCCAGCTTCCTGCAGCCGAGGCCAAGGAGTCAGTACTTCCAGTCCTCTGGGCCAATGCTGGGCTTACAAAAACCTATTTCCCGGCTTTTTCCCAACCACTTCTGTGAAACGAAGGGTGCTGTGTGATTAGGGGGAGGAGGGTCATCTAACCACTCCCTGCAGTTTGTCCAGACTGTGAATCAATTCATTTTTCCACTGAACCGGTTACAAGCTTTTGTTATGGGGTGGCAAACAGAAGCCCAAGGAGCTAGTCCTGGCCAGTAATGTGAGGATTTAAACCATAAAAAAATAAGACTTCCCTAGTAAAGAGGATGACAGAGAGTGATCAGTAGACACAAAATTACGATTATATAGGAAGAGCAAGTTCCGGCATTCGGTTGCTCGGTAGGGTGATTCGAATTAGCAATAACATTCAGCTCTTCAAGATAATTAGAAGAGAAACTCTTTAATGTTCTCACCAAGAATAATAATACATTCATGAAGTGATGAATATAATTGTCCCAGTTTTATCAATACATAGTATATTCACATTGAATCAAACATCAAATTGTATTCTCATAAATGTGTACAATTCTGTATTATTTTTTGAAACATGGCTCTCACTATGTAATTCAGACTGGCCTTGAACATGCAGCAATCCTCCTGGCTTGGCCTCAGAGTGTTGAGATTATAGTCATGACACCCAGCTAAATGTATATAATTTTGACGTGTGTCAATTTAAAAAAAACCCAGATTTCCCAGTAGCTGAAGTTTGAACATCATCAGCTCCTAGAACTATCAAAATTGCTGCTGAAGTTATTTTAGCCACCATTCCACAGAATTTTCTCATGCCTTTTTTTCTTTAAGAGTAGAATAATTTTATTGCGAGAGAGCACCTGAGAGATAAGAGGGGACCTGAAAGTGGGTTTCCAATGAGCCCCCTGCTCAAAGGACATTTTATACAGCAAAATCATGAGGTGGATACAAGTCAAAGCTATAATCAACCAGTAAGATTATAAGTACAACCACTTAGGTAACATTGATCCAGTGGGGAAGCAGGTCATGTACCAAGTGCACATGGAAAGAACAATGACATTCTTTAGGAAGGGATGGATCAGGGGGTCTTGGTCACCCACCAGTGTAACTGATGCCTATTAGACTTTATTGGACCAGTGATACCAATGATCTTATCCCCTGGAGAGGCATGGAGGCCTGGTTATCCTGTCTTTATCTTGAGCCCTGGTCTTACACAGAGGCACCTCCAGCCACAGTTGTAAAGTGCTCTCATCTTCTGCACTGACTATCTTGAGGGCCCAGCCCTGTCTGACTGCCTAGAATATTTCCATCTAACTTGGCCATCGACAGCATTCTCCCCTCTAAAGAGGTACCCCTAACTGCCACGAGGGGGGGATGTGGTGATGACCATTCTGACTACTTCTGGCTGAAGGCGGTTGCAGGTGTGATTGGCAATCAGAGATGGCCACAGAGGGTCTATCTAAAGGCCATTGGTAGACGCAGGCACTCTCGTCTCGCATAGGCTGATAGCTTTCAATCTGCAGAAGACAACATCAAAGAAATAGTTAAGTACTCACAGGCCAAATGGTAAGATCAACAAGATAGCTACAAGCACAACAGCAAATGCTCTCTGTCTAGACTACTTTCTTAAGTAAAAATAAATATTGGTGCCAACCACGGTCAGAATCTTACTGTGGCAGATTTATCAGTTTTCTCTTTTCTACTGGTACGGTATATTAGAGGAAATAAGGACTGATGGAGAAAGGGATTTTATTCTTTATATGTTCTAGATAGAAATCTTTTATATTTTTTATCAGTACTGGGGATCGAACTCATGACCGCACACTTGCAAGGCAGGTGCTTATGCCGCTGAGCTAAATCCTCAGCCCTCAGATAGAAATCTTTTGAAGGACAATTGACTAAATTTTTTCCAAATTCATGGATTTTGTTTTCACTCTGTTGGTGTTTTCTTTTGATGTGCAAAAACTTTTTAATAACACAGACCCCAGTTGTTGATTCTGGGAAGTATTTCCCATGCAGTTTGGCTTTTGTTTATGAACTCTTTGCCTACCCCTGTGTCTTTAAGATTTCTACCTAGTTTGTATTCCATTAGATAAAGTTACTGTTTCTGTTTTACTATTTAGATCTTTGATCTATTTTGACTTCAGCATGGAGATAGACATGAAAAGCCCAGTCTTAGAAAGACTCAAAGCAATTAAACAATCTTGTAGTTGTCTGTTTTCCCATTGCTATAACAAAATACCCAGTGTTGGATGTTTTATAAGGAAAAGAGGTTAGTTTAGCTTACAGGTATGGAGGTGTGCCCACATCAGCCTGGCTCAGGTGAGTGTCGTGGCAAACAATGTCAAGATGAAAGAGATGGCACAGTGAAGGAGTAGGCCACTAAGCAGTCCAGGAGCCAGGCTTACGCTCCTAGAACAACTCACACTTGTGAGAACAGACTCAGGGCCCCACAAGAACTGCCTACCTCCTTTCAAGGGCAATGTTTCCAAAGGCCTCATGGGCACCCCACATTCTGTCACCTGCCCTTCACACCACAACACAGAGCACCAATCTTCCAACACAGGAGCCCACAGGAGGCAAAGCACACAGCAAACCTCTTCAGCCCCACAAGCCAGGACTGGAGCCAGAGTTTTAATTCCAGGGCCAACTCCTTTGGCCAAGACAATACACTTTTTAAAAAGTAAGATAAAGTAACTCAACTGGAACATTTGTTCTAATTTTCACATTCCATTTTCCCACACTTGCCCTTCTAGTACAATTTCCATAGAAGAAAAAGTGAATCATTGCTTAGTTCTATCCGTTAATCATATCTCTGCAGGTCTGCATCCACTCAGTGCCCAGTTCATGAGGGTTTTGATGAAGTAATTTACATTAGGGTTTCATCTGTTCATTGTACTGCTTCAGGTCCAAAGCCATCCATCGGTTTTTCTGTGATAAATCCTTGGGCTCTGGGTTTTTATGCTCCCAGATTTAAGCAGTGCATCAATCACTACCTTTATGGAGTTTAACTTGAGAGCTGCATTGGTTGCTGTCTTTGTTCATCATATTCTCCTATTCCCAGCCCGGGCTGGTATCTGAGGATATCCTCATCAGGGAGGAAAAAATTCTCTACTTATGACTCCCACCTAACACCCAGCATACAGAAATCTCTCCTCCCTTCTCTCTCTCCCTCCTACATGTACTTACAGCCTGATTTTAATAAGCCCTAAGACAATATAAAAATGACCTCTGTATTTTATGGCATTGTAATTCACATATAAACCTTTGGTCTACAGTCTGAGAAACAAAGATGTATTCATCATAGAAGCAAAGAAATGTTTATAAATTTGACCTCAATTTCTAACACTAGGCATGTAGAAACTCTTTGCCTAAAAGTTTTTAGAAAGATGTTAGTTATCCAGAGGAATTTTTCCTATAGCTCCCAAAATGTTTTTGAGCTTCCAAAGCACTGAATTACATGAAAGTTTATCAGGTTTTCATGAATATGGATTTATGTGGAGCAGCACCGTAGCCCTTCAGCCTGGTGAACCAAGGCCTTTCACTGATTGCTCTTTATGAAAAAACATGGAAAATCAGCAATCAGCTGGCTACAGCAACATTATTCAAAGAGGATTTGAAAACCAGCCAGTGCAATGTCGGTCTGAGAGAAGTGGCACAAACTTCCAGGGAAAGTTAAGAGCAGGAAAGGAAACATCTTGTCCACAGGAAAGGAAGAAAAGTATCTAGAGTTGGGGCTAAGAAAATATTAGACAAATTCCCATGAAGGTTCAGCATTTACCAGGGCTCCCAGGATAACCAGAAATAACACACTTTCCCCGGATCCCCACTTCTAGCATCTGGAGCCACTGGAATCCTGGAGAGAGAGGAGGAGAGAAGCTGAGCTGCAGGCCACGATCAGAATGAGCTGCCCTGCAGAAACCTTCCACCATGTGCTGCCCGACGTCACCAAGCCCAGCTGCTACCTGCCCAGTCAGTGGCACAGGCTGGCAAAGTAGAGGAAAATCTCTCTTGCTCCAGCATCAAATATCTGCTAGCTGTGTCAGTGCAGAGATGTGCCAGCATCTCTCAGGTGGAATCCAGACAACCTGTTCTCACAAAGTGCTAGACGTGAAAAGACTCCTGCTTCCAAGCACAGGGAAATTTCAGAGTCCACCAATACCAGCATTCACATTGTACTAAGTACAATAAGTGACCAAGAGATGGCTCAAAGTATACAAGACGCTAAGTGTCAGTTGCATGCAGTTACCACGTCATTTCACGTGAAAGACTGCAGCACCCGTAGATTTTGGTGTTCGCGCGCATTGCAACATTCCAAGAGAAGATGGATGTAGAGTATTTCCCATTTTATTGGGTCACTTTTTAATCCATGACTTATTCACTCTATTATTTCAATTCTAAAATACATATTGATTTATGTGTTAGTATTATTAAGATTAATAGTGTTATTAAGTTAGTGTTACTAAGATTATTTCAAATTTAGCCATCCATGCAATAGGACAATGAAAATAGGTCATGAAATTGATGATGAATCTTTCAGTCTTTGTATCTATCAGTCTACCATATCCACCCAATACAATATTGTGAAGACAAACTGTTATTAAAACCTCAGAACCAGCTGGGGATTTAGCTCAGAGGCACAGCCTGGCAAGAATGAGGTTGTGAGTTTAAAAAAAAGGCCTCAGAACCAAAAAAAAAAAAAAACCCTTCAGAACCAGTATTCTCAGTAATACAATTTTTAAACTAAATTTTCAAAGAATAGAGCTGGCTAAATGCTTCTATAAATGTAACTAGAGGTCACAGAGAAGACAGTAGACTACACACAGTCAGACCTTAGTACCCTAGAATTCTTCATCCAGAGATCCAATCAACCACAGATCAAAAACAGTCAGAAACATTTTATCTGTGTTGAAGCGGTAAAGACTATTTTGTCATTACTCCCTAGACAATGTAGTATAACAATTATGTGCATACCATTTACACTGGGTTAGGGTGTTATAAGTGACATGGAGGTGATTTAAAGCATCCAGGATGATGTGCGGGGTCGTATGCAAATACTATACCATGTTAACACTGTACTTATTATAAAACACTGCTTAAGGAATATCTTCAGATACTGAGTACAGTAGAATATTTGTGCATGCATAATTCCCTAGTCATCACCACAAACACTTTTTAAGCTTCTTCTGGGATACATGTTATGTAGTATGTGTTATTTAGTATGTTACTTTCAATTATTGTTAACTAAAACATCTTTATTTATTTAAAAAGTGGCTGATGAGTCAGGCTGGCCATTTCTCACAACGAACTTGTTTTGGTGACTTCTAGTCCTTGAACACACATATTGATGTCATTATTTATAACCTGAGTGTGAGCCAGTACTCCTTCCTGCCTGGGGGAAAAGTCTGTAAACACTTTCTGGAATCACAGCTCATGTTTACCCAAAACATGGAAGTGAATTCCAGATGTAGAACTCCAGTACCAAGGACACCCCAACCCTGACCCATCACCCCTACCCTGACCACAGTATCCCCCTCAGGATAACACCTGTGGCCTAGAAATTTCCCGGGCTTATGGTGTTGTCTCCACATACATGTGTTATGATTTAAATATTAAATTTCCTCCAAGAATTCATGGCTCGGGCTTGATTTCTCAATGCACAGACATCCAGAGGAGGGGCATGAAGAAGTGATTGGGTCAGGAGGTGTTTAATTCCTGGGTGGGTTAACCCAGATGAGGTCATAATTTGATGGCATTATTGGGGTTGATGGAAGCAACATACGGGCCTAGCTGAAGAGAGTGGGTCGCGGGAGCTTGCCCTGGGAACTGTGTTTTGTCCGTGGCCCTTTCTTCTCTGACATTTTCTTTTTCTCTCTGCTTCCTGACTGCCTTGAGCTGAGCACCTTGTCTCTACCATGCTCTCCCACCATGATGCTTCCACCTCACCACAGCCTGAATGTAATAGAGCTGCTGATTATGGACCAAACCCTCTGAAACTGTTAACCAAATAAATACCAAAATAAAACCTTCCTCCTCTAAGTTGATTGTATACATTATTCTGCCACCACACCAAAAGGGTGACCCACAAAACACAGGTGTCTCCAAATTTCCATTTTATAATGATATCAGTCACAGTGCATTAAGGCAGCAGAGTGGATCTTATTTAAATTCTGCCACCTCTTCAGAAACCTTCAGAAAGAAGGTCACATGCTGAGAGACTGATGGTTTAGATTCCAGCACTGGAGTTCTTGTCAAGAACGCAATCTAACCCCTTACACCATTCTAGTGAAGATTGTTCAACTGGTCAGAACCCCAAGAATGTTATAATTATCTAGACTTTAGCAAATCTATATCAATTCTTTATTCCCTTTCCCTCTCTTTGTGGGTGAATCCTAGGACCTGTGGTAGTATTTCAAAATTACTGGAATTACATTCTCTCCTGATAGGAAGCCTCTCCTACCCTTCAGAAAGAAGCATATTCTGACTAATGGGCCAGGGCTGGAGAACTGGTAGCCAGAGCTCTAACAAAGCCTCAGTGATATGATCTGAGCATAGGAAAGAATATAAGCAGGCAAGAGACCATTGCTATAAACTCAGTTTTAAAGTTAAACTCAGCATCCAGCAGCATCAACTCTTCAGTATAAAATCCTACAAGGATAGCCAATAAAAGTGATAATTATACTAAACATTTACTGAGCATTTGCGACATACTTGGAATAGGTGCTTCACATGTATAATTTTATTAAATCCTCACAGTCACTGTACCAGGCTGATACTTTAAATTTGCTGAACAGATAGCTAACCACACACCTGGCGTGTGTTTAAGGATGGAAATCTAATATTCTTCTTCAATTTAGCATAAGAAAGCCAGGCTTCAGAAGCTCCTGGAATTGCAATGGGAACCAAAGGCAGAGCCTATGCCTGAACCTACGAGTGTTAGACCGCAAAGTTTGTGGTCTTATCTGCTGCACAACTGGATTTTTATCCAGTGTCACAGAAAGCCAAGATTATGTGAAGCCCCGGAACATCATCACACGCTCTATCCTTCTTGAGTCATGGAAACCTTTTATAGCTGTCCCTGTTTAGTCTCCAGAGCTTGATATGTACAAGCGCTTTTTCAGGATTAAACTGGGACTTCAGAAATAGGACTTGTGACTTCCCTCGTTTTCTAAGACTCTTTATTCCCGTATAGTTCCAAGAACTCTCTGAAAGTCACCAGGAATGGTTCCAGGTATCTTTTATGAACCCACATCATTGTATAACCAAGAGTTAAATGGCTGGTGGAAGTAGACTATTATAGTTTAGATCTGGACTGTCCCTCAAAACTCTCACATGCTCAGAGGTGGGACTTTTGGAAGGTGATTGGATCATGGGGGTGACACATTCATCGGAAGATTGACCCACTGATGAGTACATAGCCAACGTGATGTTAGAAACTGGGCCTTGCGTGCGTGACTTTGAAGGTTATGTCTCCCTCCCTAGCTCCTCTCTTCTCTCTCTCCACTTCCTAGCTGCCATGAGGTGAGCATCTTTCCTCCATCCCATCCTTCCACCATGCTACTTCTGCTTTGGAGCCAGTCCACCAGGAACTGAATCCTTGCAAAACATGAGCCAGGTTAAACCTCTCCTTGAATTAGTGGATGTCACCCATTATGTCTCAGGATAAGATATTGATCCCAAAGATCAGGGTTTCTCCAGGTGAGGAGAGTGGTCTCAGCTGTGGTCCTTCAGTCAGGAAGTTCAGAGGCCTTACCTTTCTATCTCCACAACCTGGGGGTTGGAAAAGTAGTTTCACACACATTATCCAATCCTCATAGCAATTCTATAAGTCCTCTCTGCATCATTGGTCCCTCCCTCCTCCTTTTTCTTTTGAGACAGGGTTTTGCTATGCAGTTGAGTCTGGCCTTGGGCTCACTTTTTAGCCCAGGCTGGTCTCAGACTTGCAAACGATCCTTCTGCCTTAGCCTCCCAAGTGCTGGGATTACAGGAATGCACCACCATGCCCAGCAAGGGCCCTTTTTTAATAAGGAAAATGATACTACGACATGGAGTTAGAAAGTTTCCTTACATTTCTCAGACAGGGAATGAGCTTTCAGGTTGAGCTATCTGTCTTTCTGATTTCTTTCTATTATACCCCACAGCATTTCGGGCTCTCAATATTTTTATTTAACCATAGTGTCTAGCATCACTGGCTCAACCAGTTTAGAATTAAGCTGAAGATGCCAAAGACACAGTATCAAAGGAGGTACTCCAAACCAGGTGATATAAGGCCCTGCATAAGGCAAATTGAAGTCAAAGTTTAATTCCTGGAAGAGCCCATTAGGAAAATTCTTGGGTGCTGGGAGAGGTCACTCAAAAAGTTGGGTAGGATCTTTTGCTGTCAAAACCTACACATTACAAAATTAAGGTAAAACATCTAGAGGCCTGTTTCACCTAGCACATGATTTCATATTTTAACAGCTCTAAAATGTGCATGCATCTTATAATTAATGTGATAAAGCATCATGTCAAACACAATTGGAAATTTTTTTCTTTCTTTGTGATATATAAAATAGTAATATAGGATCAGTGCCACATTAAATTCAGTATAATGTAGCTTAGGGCGGAGTGTTTCATGGAAGGAAAATTATTTACACGGTAACCAGGTGGCCCGTGATGGCAATATGCAGTATACAATGTGGCTCATTTCTCCAGGAAGCACTGTCCCCTCTTTCTTCTGCTGGCAGAGTCCCACTCTGCTGGCTAGCGCATTGACCACCAGAAGACCGGGTCATTGTCCAAATGCCCCGGTGTGGCTTTCCACTAAGTGAGGGACCAAGAAGGGGACCCAGTTAATCTTCATCCAAACTTCTGCAGCTTCCAGACCACTCTCTTAAAGTGGGGGACTCTGCCTCCCTCTCAGTTCTTGTCCCCCTGGTACTGGAGAGCTGCCTTTGTGAGATGATGGCCATAGCTAGAGGACAGCAACAGTGAGGAGGAGGATTCATCACCCACACTGTGGGCTCTCAGCGGACTCTGCTCTTTGAGCTGCTGCTAGGCCTCTGTGGTGCTTGCCGAACCTGTGCCTCACTCAACAGAGACGCTAGCTGAGCTCCTCAGTAAAGTAAGGGCTCCTCACAGAAGGTTTCGTTTCCCCGTCCTGGACGAGCATGGATTATTTTGTTGCTGGGAAATACATCTATGTGTATCTTTCCAGGAACAATTTCCCAAGAACGGGCAGCCTGAGGGTTTTTGTTCTTTCATGGGGTCACAGGATAGCAAGACCCTAGGATGTTCTTCAGGAGGGGGTGGGAAACCTCCCTGCCAAACACCTAAACACAAACAGAAAATGGGCTTGTATTAGATGGATTAGGGCAAAGGAATGTGTTTTCTCTCCAGGCACCCAAATAGCAGAGGCTGGCAGTCAGCACGATATTTCCCGAGCAGGGGCAGACACCTGCCCTGATGGGAAAGCTAAGTCCAGTCCAAGCATGGAGACACAGCCCTGTCCCACCTGTAAGGGCGAGCTTTGGTCAGCAGCATCTAACAGCAGCATCCATGATTCCTCTCTACGTGCATTTTCTCTGTGGTGGTGAACTATATGTGTCAACCGGATGATCAGGTCAGATGGCTGGTGACTCCTTAGCTCTGGATGTGTCTATGAGGAAGCTTCCAGAAGAAATTAGCATCTGAATTTGCAGTCTGAGCAGAGAAAGTGGCCCTCAGCAGTGTGGTGGGTGATATCCAACCTGGTAGATGTCAGAGAAGACAAAAATCACAAAGCAAGGGTAAATTCCCTCTCTCTGCTCACGCTGGGAAATTAACCTTCTCTTAGTGGAATTGGTGCTTCTGGTTTGCACACCTTCTAGACGCAGGCTGTGGACTCCTGTGCTGTCAGGTCCTTCGGCTTGGGCCAGAACCACACCACTGGCTTCCTGGGGTTCCAGTCTGGAGGTGAAAGGTCAGGAAACTTCCCAGAGCCTAATCTCATGAAAAATCCCTTCCTTTATTTTATATACATCCTTTTGGCTCTATTTATCTGCGGATCCATGACTGATGCAAATTCTTTAGCATAAGTCCCAATCATTCATTTAAGAAACAAACAATTATGTACCTGGCACTGTTTGTGTACTTGGGAAGACACAAAGAACCAAACAGACAAGGATCATCTCCTTTTGGAAGTGGAACTCAGCAGAGGGAGGTGGCCATTGTACCCCAAAGGCAATAAATAAAAAATGTGAAGGTTGTATTTGCATATTTAAAAGAAAGGATGAAAAGCAGAGGGGAGTGAGGGAGTGGGCTGTAAGATTAATGTCTTAGATTAGTTGTTTAGATTAATGTCCTTGAGAAAGATTTGCAGCTTCTGGAGGGAAATAACTCCAGACAGGAAGTAATGAGATACACAGCTCAGGCAGGAACATTTCATGGATTTTTGGAAACATGAAGAAGCCACTGTGGCCAGACAAGAGCCAGCGACAGAACAGGGGTTAACTGTGGAGGTCTGCAAGTCCTAAGTACTCTGGTTTTTCTTGCAGTCCCACAAGGAGTTGCTCAAGGTCTTAAACAGACAAGTAAGATGCTCTGGTTTATGGTGGAGGTTATTGGCTTAAGTAAACAAATACTCCATGGACCAAAACTGGCTTCACTAGGAGTTCGGGCCAAAGGTTCAGATAATACTGTCCAGGCTTAATCGCTGCCCACCTCTCAGCCCTTCCTCCTCTGTGTGCTGTCCCGGGCCTCAGGACGGTCCCCTTCCAGACAGCTAAAGCAGCCCAAGGCCTCGCACAACCGAATCCAGCAGAGGGAAGCAACTCTTTCTTTCCACAAGTCCCAGAAAACATCTCCTTGGAGCTCGCTGATGCTGCTTCAGTTGCGTGCCTCTTTCTGAAGCCATGGCAACAGACAGCGACCATCTGCATGTGTCCTTGAATCTGAAGATGGGACCAATCTTACCCAATGGTAGAACTGGCAGACAGAGTGGGTGTCCTGGGGAAATTCAGCACACTGTTACTGTAAGGAGGGAAACTGTACATGGTGCCAGATGTGTCACTCCACTTCATCATCAGGGGCCCTGGTTCCAGTTCGGGTTCCACCACCGACCTATCAAGCCACATGTACTCACTTGGTTCTCCAGAGTTCCTCTCCTGAAAAATGGAAGTGGTGGTCTTGAGCTCTGGCCTCCACTGCAGCTGCTCTTCTGCCATTGTCCCCTAGTCCGCAATAGCCATCACCCGAAACTCTTGCTGCAGCTGGTGCTGCCTTTGCAGGGTTCACTCCTGACCCTGACCACCAACCAGCCACTGACTGGTCCACCCTCTCTTGACCAACTGACAAAGGAACCTTCAGTATGAGATGATTATCTGCATTTTGACTGACGCTTTCTAGAACTTATACTTCAACACTTCTGATTGATTAACGAGATGGAAATTTAGTTACTTTATTTTTCAAGTAAGCTGGGGGGACCTCTCCAAAGCAACCCATGAATTTGGATGCCTTTCTATATAGTCAGTAGTAGAATGAGAGGAAAAGAGCTTTGAAGTTTGGAGGAGTCAAACTTTCAGACTTTAACAGCCATATAAGGGATTATGCAGTGGATTTATTTAAAGATTTTTGTATGTGTGTTGGCCATTCTTCACTGATACAGGAGTTCTGAGTTAGCGCTAAAGTTACTTCCCTGAGAAGGCCCACAGACACCTACCTGTGTAGATTAACCAGATTGTGCTTCCAAAATGAGACCTGATTTGAAGGGAATTTGGAAGAGGTGGGGTGGGAGTCCCCATCCAACACACTGTTACATTATCTCCTCGATTTCAACTTAAGCTACTCAAGACCCGGTCTTAGCTTCCTCTGGGCCTCCATCTACACTATTTCTGCTTCAAACAGTCCCTTCCTCCCACCTCAGCTCCCCTCTCCCCATCACCCTCTTATTCAAATCCTACACTGTGTGTCAGCTTCTCTTGGGAGCCCCTCCCAGTTTCTCTGCCAGACATGACACGAGCCAGCTCCGAGCTGCTACAGCAGCCAACTTCTGTCTCCATGCTGTCAGTGGCCTGCAGGTACCCTGCTCAAGGAAGTCACTGCCCATCTCTGTCCACCCACAGAAGGACTGGGGTGCTGCGTGACCCTGAGCTTTGATATTGGCCTTGTTGAGGACAGGGCATGGTGAACGCCTACCCAGACCCAAACAACACTGTGATCACGCCCACCCTCAGCAGGAAGTGCTCTGCCCCATACTGCACCTGAGGGAGGAACCTTCTGCGATGATTCTGGTGAGGCCAACCTCCTGGGGCTGTGCTTGTGTCATCCCTGCCCATGACCCCATGAGCATGATAGGAACTTAGTGAGTGGCTCCCTTATAGTGACCAGAATACTGAAAGAGTCATCAGATGCATTACAATTTACACCTAGACGTCCTGCAAGAGCTTCATGCACTCCCAGTCAGGGCTTTGGGGAGGGGATTGCACCACGCAGGTGCTATAGCAGCCTTGCTGTTAGGAGGTGGGGCCTGGCGGAGGCAGGTAGGTGGCCGGGGACACAGCCTTGAAGGCTGTTATCTCCCTCCCCCGATCTTGCCCACCATGACTCGAGCAGCTTTTCCTCCACTGCACCCCTTGGCCATGCCATCTGTGCTGGAACCAGTGCGCTATGGACTGAAAATGTGAGCCAAGATAAAGCCTTTCAGGTGCAGGTGTCAGATGTTGTGTCTTGGCAATGAGAAGAGTGACTAAGATGCTACTTGCAGTCCAAATGAGCAACATTAAGACTAACACTTGAGGGTACGCTGATGCCATCCTCTCCCTCCTCCCTTCCTGTCCTTCTGAGTGAAGCCAGCTGCCATGTGGTCTAAGTCTCCTTATGCCCTTGTGACAAGCAGCTGACTGATGCCTACATGGTATCACCACCAGCAGCCCTCCAGGAATCTTGCTGGCAAGGGTGAAGCTGGAACAAGAACCTTCCCCAGGGTGTCTTCGGGTGAGATGATGGCCTGGTGATCCCTGGATAGCAGCTCATGAGAGACCCAAGCAGAAGGACTCTGCAAAGCCACCCCAGAAGCGTTGACCCACAGAAGACAATAAATATTCCTCACCTGCAGCCTCTGTGCTCTTGTATAATTTATTATACAGAAATAGATAACTAAGATAGTAATCCATAAAGATGCTGTTTAGATTGCTAATATTTTTAGAAGGATCTTGTTGCTTCTCCCGCTGTGTCCCTAGTGTGATATAAACCACTTTTTGACATTTGTTCTTCCTGAGCTCTCTACTTTTTTAGGCAATGAGCTGGAGTAGGAAGCTCAGACTTTGATGATTACATGAAATTATGGGTCTCTTTTCGAGCAAATTGTGTCAGTATCTGTATTTCAGGTAAGTTTTTACCATTAAAATATAATCCTTAAAAACTGTGATGAATTTATTTCACACCCACATGATTCAATATGTTGACCCCAACTGCAGATAAATACATGCTTCATACTCATAAGATTGGACAGAAAAGTCTATCCAAGTCTGCTAAAATGTCCAAAAACAGCTAGGACTATGAAGCCAAGAAAGTCTTTTGAGGACATCGGCTGACATTTTTCACATTCTCCTCACTATTCATCATGCTCTTCCACAAGTCCCAGCGTGGCCACCACCCCACCAGTGAGCAGCGTCAGGGGGTCCTGCCCCGAAGGAAGTGCCCTTATGGTGACTTAACTCTCGAAGGTCACAGCTGCTGCTGGAAGAGGACTGTTATGGTCTCTGATGGTGACAGTATGAATATTTCCTCAAAGTCCTGCAAAGCTTCCTTCTATGTCTGAATTCTTTATTGATTTGGTTTGACAGTAAATCAATTCACTCCAGCCCTCAAATTCTTAAAAGTTAACCAAAGTAACATCTTAATCAAAGTAACACTGACAGTCTCTCTCTTAAAGGTTCCATAGGAGATGAGGAAAAGAGGGTGATACCAAGATGACCAAAAGAGGACACAGTTCCCACAAATTCACACTCTATAGAGCCCTGAAAAATACATTTCAGAAATAATTTGCCTTAGACTGAATGTGCCTCCCAAAAAAGCATGTGTTAGCAATTGAATCACAGTTGCATGAGAGTTGGGAGCTGAGCCCCAGTGGAAGGTGTCGGGGTCACCAGGGCGGCTCAGTGGGTCAACAGCGAAGATTAGAGAGCTTGAAACTCGAGTTCAGTCTTGGGCTTTCACGTACACAGCTTTTTTTGCCCTCTGCCTGCTGCCGTAGACAGACACAAGCAAGAGAGACCTTGGTAGGATCAGGCTCCTCAACCTTGGCCCTCCCAGCTGCCTGAGCGGGAAGAAACAAATTTCTGTTCTTTATGAATTTTCCAGCCTTGGTTATTCTGATATCACAGCCCAAAACAGACTACAGTTCCAAAACCCTAAAGTGCACTGGAGCGGAAGGAAGGCTGAAAGCCCAGGCAGCGGACTCCACTTGCTTGAGCAAGGTGTGCTCCTTCTCTTGGCGCAGTCTGCTCATTGGAGCAGCAGGGAGGTTCCGGGCCAGTCATGCTGTGGGAGGCGGAAGTCTGCACTGGTATGTCCGAGACCCTAACCCCCGGGATTCACTAACTCTGCAGCCCCCTCCCCACGAGGGGATATTCCTAGGTAGCAAAAGCAAAGTTAGTTTCACAGAGGTAACTGCAGTTTCAGATTAGTGGATTCTGAGTTAAAAGGGAGATTTTCTGACTTCATCAGATGAAAGCCTTCAGGGAGGAACTGAGTACTTCCTGCAATGACAGACACTTTCATCATCCCAGAAGGAATGGAGCTGCCGTGGAGTAAGGAAGGCCAGTGAGAATGCTCTGAAACCCAAGAGCCCAGTCCCACAGCCACAAAGGGACAAATTCTCCCACAAGCTACATGAGCTCCAGTAAGAACCGGAGTTTCAAAAGGAATATTTTCATTGCAGTCTTGTGGGTCTCTGAGCAAAGCAGTTAAGCCACACCCAGCCCCGAAGAGCTGTGAGATGAGTCAATATTGTTCAGAATGACTGTATTTGTGCTGATTTGCTATCTACTTGATAATTTAAGACTCATATAGAGTCTAGATATGTAGTTCCATCTTACTGCTTCTCTCTCTCTCTCTCTCTCTCTCTCTCTCTCTCTCTCTCTCTCAACACAGGGTCTTACTAAGCTAATAAGTTGCACAGTCTGACTCAAGCTTTCGATCCTCCTACTCAGCCTCTGTGAGTTCTGGGTGGCAGGAACAGGCTGCCACGCCTGCCAGCCCTCCCATCCTAATGGCTGCTAATGTCTGCCTGGCACACGGTGTTAAAAAGGATTCTAAATCTGCACCAAGGTTCGGTTGGAAAGAGTGTTATAAATGATTAATAGTATCTTCCAAGGGAGTTTATCGATTAGGATGCCTCTCTGGTTGCAAGCAGCAGAAAATGTTACGTAAACTGGCTGCAGGGAACAGAAAGAATGGCTAGAGCTAGAGCTCATTCAGCAAACTGATGGAAGCCTGAGCAAGGTCCCTGCCTTCGCCTAGCTCGCACTTAGGGTCTGGTGGAAATGAGTCCAGAGGGAGAGCAGGGAATAGCCTGGCCTGGGAGTTGAAGGTGCTGTTTCCAAGTTATAAACCCATTAGACTCTGCTTCACACCCTCTGCCGGTGACATCTTGTGGAAAAGATTCTCTGCCGCCTGGTTTCTCAGGAAGCCTTCTGTCTCTCCTGGTGCCGATCTGGGGTGGGGTGCACCCAGACTCCTCGGTGGGGCGAGGACGGCAGAGAAACAGGCCCTTGGCGAGGGACTCCAGCAAGCAAGATCATGAAGAGTGCTGCAGAGCATGAGCGAACACTCCTGGGACCCTGCATAAGTCAAAGGGACCCTTGCCTTTCCACCAGATGTCCCTCAGTTCCTCCAGAATCTACAGAATCCAGGTGCCAGGGGTAGAGACCCAGAGTACCCCTCTGGCTGGTATGATGGGAAGCAGGCTCAGCCAGGCATTCTTACAGACCTTGGCTCTGCACTGGGCCACAGTAAGCTCTCATCCAAGGAATTTATCATATTCCCTGCAGCCCCCTCTCTGCAGTAATGATGACCATCTACAAGACTTTGGATGACGAGACAAGACAAGCAGCCATGGAAGAATCTAGCAGGTCCTGGTAAGGAGAAGAATGAGTCGAGTGTGCACGGTGCACAGGAAGCAAAATAGGCTGGGCATTGGGAGTCCTGGGCACTGTCCACTTGCTATGCACAGGCAACCTTAGCGTGCTGGGCACTGGTGCTGGGCACCAGTGCCAGCCGCCTCCCTGTGAGTTGCAGCCTCGGCATTTGCTGCATAAGTAGCTTAAACTCTATGAGTTTCATGAACTTTGAAGTTACTTGAACACACCATGTCTTGGTTTCCCTCTCTGTAAAACAGCACTGATGATGCCTGATTCACAGTGTTATTGTGAGAACCGAGTGAGGACAATAGAGCTTCACAAAGTTCGCACTCAATAAATGTTTGCTATTATAATTATTATTCATTCATTCAATCCTCACTTGTGAGATTTTCTAAGACAGGTCAAGTGCTAGAATTATGTAGATGTATGCATACAGGTAGATATGTATACACACATAGAGATGTGTGTATATGTGTGTGTTTCCTTCATAGAGCTCAACACATAGATTTTTGTGTGTGTGTGCTGGGGATCAACTCAAAACCTCACGTTTGCCAAGCAGGCACTTACACCGCTGAGCTAAACCCATTTTAGATTTTATTCATTGCAAAATAACACCATGATTACAGTGACAGAATAATGAACAAACATGTTAGAAGCCCAGAAGCGGGAGCCTTACACCAGAAGGAGGAGAAACTTCAGCGTGAAGGGTGCTTCAACTGTGCCTCGTGTTGATAAGCTAGAAAACAGGAAGCACAAAGAGAAAGGGTAAGGGAATAAAGCAACATAAAATTTTAAAAAGCTGTATCTTGGAAACATTGCACCAAGTGAAAAAAATATCAAAATGATATTTATAGTACTATATAATTTCTGCAATCTAAAGGTTGCACAAAGAATGGCTTACAATGTGCAACAATACCTACCATAAAATGCTTATGAAATGCCCTAAATGAGAGTGGAGAATCAGGATACAAAAGCATAAACAAGAGACAGAGACAAAGACACACACAGAGAGAGAGAGAGAGAGAGAGAGAGAGAGAGAGACAGACAGAGAGACAGAGAGACAGAGAGACAGAGACAGACAGAGAAGAGAGAGACAAAGAGAGACAGAGAGAGAGACAGAGAGAGGGGCGGGGAAAATGCACACCCCATGGTGGTAATATAGCACGAACTGAAAGCCAGAGAGGGAAAGAGAGCAATGGAGGAAATGAGGTAGGGGCAAAGGAGGCAAACACAGACCCCATGAGGAGTTGCCCTGGTGAACTACATCTGAAAGGCTGGAAGGGCCAGATCACTCTTCGTAGAAGGAGGCATCAGAGCAATAGATCAAAATTTTCAAAAGTAGTGATAAAGTCAGTCTACAAATGCTCACACACACGCACACACTGAATGTGTGAGGCCATCAGGAAAGGCGGTGATTGAGGCCTGTACCTACCTCCCTGGGCCCTTGTGTGATTAGAAGCAGGAACCTCCTCATTTGTACACTGTCACCCATGGTAGCTACACAGCCAGGCATGCTGAGTACACGAAAGACCCTAGCACCTCACACGGGGCCCCTGTCAGGATACAGGGTAATCCCTAGACACAGCCCAGTGGCGGTCGTTCTGCTGCACCAAGCTGAGCAGCCCTAACCCACAGACAAGAAAAGGATGCAAGGCAGGGAGGGTACGGATGATGATTTCTAAGAGGGGCAGATATTTACAAAGTGCTTAGCACATAGTGAGTGCTCAGTCAGCAGAAGCCACTCTTCTACTATTGTGCTCAGTAAATATTACCGGGTGTTTAGTTTGAGTCAGTCACTGGTCCAAGCCCGGGCACCAGGGGAAAAGATTTTCACTCTGCTGGGTTTGATGCATCAGTGATACAAGGACCCATGGGATAACGTCCACAAAGGGTTCAAAATGCGAGTCTTGCCATCAGTGTGGGGAAGGAATGAGGAGGAAACTCAGAACAGATCCTAGGAAACTTGGTTTGCATATTGCTGTTGAACAAAGGGCTTAGGATGGAAAGGAAGGAAGCAGCACAGAGTGAAGCAAGGTGAGGTCCATTTAGCAAATAGAAGTGACACATCATGAGGACAAACGGGGCATGGAGAGTAAGGAGCAGGAGAGAGGCAAGGTGCTTTGTTGGTTTCTGGAAGTCCCAGCCACCTGACGATGTCCTGGTGCAAGGAAAGATGACACGAGTGTCTCTATAGCTGGATTGAAACTAAAATATCTTCAGGATTCCCAGAAGGAGGTGGTCGCAGACGCTCGTCTCTGGAGCTCAGAGAGAGATAGCTGCAGGTGTGTATTTCATAGTCACTGATCTTTCTGGTGGCATCATTGAAGTCTTGTCGTGTGAGAATATAAAACATAGTTTTTTTTTAATGAGAAGGTTTAAGGGGTTAAGAACAAACAGTAAGGAATTCCAACACCATGATTAAGTAGCACAGTGTAACCCAGAAAAGCAAGGCAGCCAAGGAGTGTTTTGAAATCTAAACAAAACCCAAGAAGTATATAGTTAATAGAATTCAAGGTAATAGAGAGTTTGAAAGAGTCATCATGTATTAAAAGCTGCTGATGTAAATTGAGTGTTATAAATCACAGGTCTATTTGTTATTCAGCAGCTTAAAATTGCACACCTTTCATCAAAATGATAAAAAAAAAAAAGTAAGTTTAAAACCTGAAATCATCTGCTTGGGCTTGCACAGCAGGAGGGAGGTGGGAGGGCTGCAAAGCTGTCTGGACCCAGGCTCTCCTGGCCACCGCTGCCCCCCACACTGCAGAGCCTGGCGCTGTGACTGTGGAGCTGGAGGAACCCAAGCCTGGGCATCTCTCTCCTCCCAGGCACCACAGTCCTCATGGAGGGGAGCTGTCGCCTCGTCACTGGTGGCAGAGGGAGGGTACGGGCTGCAGCATGGACCAGGATCTCAGTGTAGTCAGGGCTGGGACCACACGAGGTGCCAGGCTGGTAGCTGAGTGGGACGTGGGAGGTCACTTAGCACACACTGTGTGCAGAAGGGCTGCGGAGAAGGCCATGGGGAAATCGGAGAAAAGGAAGGAGCCCGTCCCGAGGAGCCTGGCTCAGGGACGTTCCTCCACTGCATCAGCTCAATGAAGTCACACAATGGGTCAGCACAGGGGTCACTGGTGGCCACCCCCACTCCACTCGCTAGACTCTGAGAAGAGAGAAGATTGAACCATCAGGTCTGAAAGAATAGCTTTATTAATTCCTTTCTCCAACACATAGTTCCCTCCCAGTCCTGCCTTGGGACCATCCAAAGCATCTTAGGATGGCCTTTATCTCTGTCAGCATCTGTCACCTGCTGAAGCCCATGACATCTGGCTGATCCCTGGTTGCAGTGCCTGGACAGCTCCATCACATCTCCTGAATTCATCCTCCATCCTCCCCCTCCTCAAGCCTGTCGGCGACTCTGGAACCCAGGGTCCCAGATGGGTGCACTTCCCTGGGCCTCCAGGTTCCTCCAGAAGCATTCCCTTCATGCCTGCTCTGAGACCTGGCTCCTCCTTGTGGACACTGTGATGTCCCCAGCTGGAACCCTGTCTTCTGTGCTCCCCCTTCCCACAAAACTGGAACTGCTGCCATGGTGATTTAAGACCATGTTTTCTCCTTCTTCACCAAAAACCCAGAGGCTAGAACCTCAGGTCATCCAACTGCATCCCCACTGGCCTTGCTCACTACCGTCGCTCACCCCACCCCCTTCAAAGCTAAGTCACTGCCTGCTCAGTTCTTAAAGCCATCTGCCCCAGGACCTCTGTCTTCACAGCTGACACCACTCTTAGCACTGGTCTTAGAGGCTGACTTTCCCGCAGGAATTCCTGCTCATGTTCTGGACCCCCATAGTTTGACACCCTCGGCCCATGAACCTTGTCCTGTTCTGTACTACTCTTGTCCACATGTTAGGCCTTAAGCATCCGCAATAATCACCACCCCCGAACCACGGCAAATTCAAATGTTACCCTTTTAGGACGTCCAAGCCTCGCCCTCCCCAGCTGCACAGAGGCCTCAGTCTGGTCATTCTTCCACCTGCCCTCCACCCCTCATATCCAGTTCTCCTCCTCCTCAAGTCAAACTCATGGACAATCATGACTGTGGTCCCCACACACCCCCTAGCCCCAGCCCCCTCTCCCTGCATTACTTTCACTGGGCTAAATCATCCTTCTAAGCTGATCCATCCCACCAGGCCCTGTGCAAAGTCACCCTTCAGCCAATAAGAAAACCATGCCCCGGTGTCTCACTTCCCCCTCTTTCCTCTCAGGCCCAGTTGCTGTTCGGAAACTCTCCGTGCCATCTACTCCCCAGACACCAAGGTCACCCCGGCTCTTCTCTCCGTAAACCTCCAACACTGCCGCTCCAGCTTCACCCATGGTTAATAAACTTGATTTTTTTTAACTTCACAGGCAAAATTTGAAAGAACATTTATTGCTTTCCTGCACTACCTCTCCACACTTGCAGGGACCAGCCTCACTTTCTACCATCCCTGCGCAAGGCCAGCTCCCCTCCTATGCACTGGGTGCCACCCCATTTCCTATGCAAGGTCACTCCTCTTCCAGTGTCCCCTCTTCTCACCTCTTCCATGTCCTCCTCTCTACTGGACGACCCACATCAGAATACAAATATGTTCTGTCTCCCAGTGGCGATAGAACAACCCCTACAAGTCCTCTCGGGTTCATTCATTTTCTTCTCTTCGCAGAATAATTCATTGGAAGAGTCGTCTAAGCACATTATGTCTAAAGTCTCTCTTCTCACTGCCTCTGGGAGTAGGAGGACAATCTTCTCTCTTGAATCCACTCCAAGTAGGTTTCTGTCAAAGGCCTCATCGAGGTCACCCATGGCCTCTCCATGGCTTATGCCTGCGATGGGTCCTCAGCCCCAGGCTTCCTCCACCTCTCACTGACGCCTCACATAGGCGAGGACTCCTTCTGCCTTCTTTTTCTTTGTTTGGCCGCTGGGATACCATGCTCCCCTCTTTTCCTCTGATTTCCTGGCCCTTGTTTCTCCACCTGCTCTTCTGGCTCTAACGGAGAGGGACCCTGGGACTCAGTCCTTCTGCTTTACTGGCTTCCATGCTCTCAGCTGCCCATAACCCCAGATGTGTGGATTAAGCTCAAACCCTTCCCTGCAGCCCAGATAATTACACCCATCACCCTACTCCACATCTCCACTGGCAAGTCTGACAGATGTCTGGCTTCACACACAGGCATTATGAGCTCTAGGGGTCCCCCTAAAATATGTCCCTTTGACAATGATGCTCTCTCAGTGAATCATGAATCACCTTTCCAAGGCTCAGGTCAAACATACCAGAGTCACCACGGGTGCCCCTTGGCTCCTATCTGCTCAACCTGCGAAGCCTTTCGGGGGCATCTCCTCCTGCTCCCCAGACCTTGGGATGCACCCAGCATTTGGTGTCTCCTCACAGTCCCCATTCCTGGGGCCTGTCTGCAAGCCAAGCCATCACAATAGCTTCCTCACCCATCTTCCTGCTTCTGTCCTGACCTCCTGCCACTGATTCCTCACAGGAAATAGGATCACGTTAGACAAAGGCCTGGGTTCCAGCCAAAGCCCAAGGATCATGTTAAACAAAGCCACGTCTCATCTCCCTCTGCTGCACAAGTTGCAGCAGGCGCCGAGCCAAGGTCCCCACCACATGCACCAGGGCACCGCTGACCCAGTGCCCACACTTTCCCCTCTGACTGCTCGGCCAGTCTGGGTGCCTGCCATCCCTCTAAGAAGCCCTTGTGCTGGCAGTGCCCCCTCTGCCTGCAGCTCTCGTCTACCCAATAACAAACATCTGTACTCCCTCTTTTCTCTGGATTCAACTCAAATGCTGGCTACTTACTGACTCATGCCCTGGACCCCTGCCTCAGAGTCACCTCCTACACAAACACTGCCTGTGGCTATTTTAGTGGCCTGACACCTGAAGCTCGATGGAGATGGGGATTTCTGTGTCTTCCTCCATCCTTGTCTCTGTGGAGCCCAGGACGGCACCTGGGGCTCAGTGAGGCTTCATGAACCTGTAAGTGAGCAAATGAGGGGGGAAGTGAGTCAACAGGCATTTAGTCATCTCCCCCCAAGTACCAGTTAGCAGCATCACACCCAGAAACGAACCCTTTGGTGACACCCCATGCTTCCAAGCCATAAGGCCCCCACCTGAGCTTGGAGGAGGCTCCCCCATTCTTCCTGCCTTTTCTCATGAAATATCTATAATCCTTCATAAAGCCAGATTTCCCAGTACCATTCGTGTCTCTTGTAGACAAATGGGGCAGAAAAGCTCTGGACACAGAAGCAAGCGCTGCTCCCTGAATTCCAATCTCAATGTGTGTTCCAGAGAGCAGGAGGAACTTAGATGGATCAAGACAGCACAAGCAGGTCTCCAAGAAGGCACAGGCTCACTCAGCTCATGGGCCCTGGGGAAGTACAGGCCCAGTCATGGGAATCCAGTATGACAGACCGGCTCCTGGGGCACCCTCACCCCAACACTTTGTGTCCAAGTGAATGGAATGTACACCCCATGGAGCACTGCCATGTCCAAGGTACTCGCTTCTGCGGAGACATAACTATGAAGGGGAAAACACCACCCCTCTTTTGAGCATATATAGTTATTGGACTTGAATTAAAGTCCTTCCAGCCCACCGGCAGCATCGCAGAGGGCAGTGGCAGAAGGCCTGAGCTACCTGCGACCACGACTGCTGGGCCCACCCTTTGCCCACAGGGAGCATCACATAGGCCAATGCTAGAAGGCTTCAGCTGCCTGGGACTGCTGCTGCTAGGCCCACCCTTCCTCCAGGAACATCGGAACCTTGGACTACAGTGGACTACCATGCTGGATTGATGAGAGACTCAGGAACTCCTCACCCAAACAGAAGACCTCATCAAGCTCCAGTCAGTGTGGTGAGTTTGCCCCCTAAAATAGAGGTCTGCAGTGGGTAAATAGGAGTAGAAGTAAAACTCCCTCCAAGTGTGAGATCTTGGCTAACCTGGCAAGAGAGTGGGTAACTCCCTCCCCCACACAGAGAATATCAGACAGGTTGAGGAGTGCACCAATAATGCCCCCAACTTAGAGGAAATTAAAAGAAATTATGAGACCCCCAGTGACACAGTAGGGCCTCAGTAGGGCCACAAACATTATAGCCAGGGACACCTGGTAACCTGCAACAACCTGAAGATATAACAACACCAAGAACTAAGAGTTGCCCTACATCAATACTGGGCTAGTTAGCCCAGAAAGAATGTAGGACTCACCCAACAGGAATGGTAGGAGGAATTCAGGAGACTGGATCTCCTCTTCATTGTGGTACCCAGCAATTTGACACAATCAAGAACACAGTAGGACCCTGAAACACACACTACAGAAAGTTGTGACTGTTGGAATAGAAAAACCAGAAATTTACCCAAATGATGAAAATGACTAAACGAAAAGGCAAAATACAATCCCAAACATCTAGTCCATCAGGGGCAAGTGCAGATCATAATGAAATAGAGGACTCTAAAAGCCATACACCAGAAATCTCTGAAAAGATAGAAAATGAAGTAAAGAAACAAATCCATGAGGCTATAGAGGAATTCAAATTAGAAATAATGTCATGTAAACACAAAAGTAACAACTTTAGTAAAGGAGTTGCTCAACATAGCTAGAGAAGAAATAGATAAGAAAATATAGGAGCATGGGAAATTGATTGAAACTTTGAATGAACAATGTAGAAAACAAGCAGAATCCACAAAACAAATTCAAAGAGATATGCAAGAAACAAAAAATTGTATTGAAAGCCTACAAAGCTGTTTAAATGAAGCTGAGGATAGAATTTCAGACCTTGAGGACAGGATCGCAGATAATGATCTTGAAAGGGTGGAACTTGTGAAAACAACAAACCAGCATGAAATGACAATCCAGCAGCTGCAAGATGATGGCAGGAGAAACAATGTTAGATTAATAGGCATCAGTGAGGAGGCAGTAATGGCAGAAAATTTCCCAAACATGGGGGAAAAATCTGATATACAAATAAGTGAGGCATATAGAATGCCAAACAGTCATAACCAAAATAAACCTACACCAAACATATAATAATTAAGATCTCAGACATACAGCAAAAAAAGAGAATACTAAAAGCTGTTAAAGAAAAGACACAACTCACCTATCAAGGAAAGCCTATTAGAATCATGGCAGACTTCTCAGTGCAAAACTTCAGGTTAAAATGAGCTTGGAGTGAAGTATTTCAAGCCCTAAAAGAAAACAACTTTCAACCTAGACTGATCTATCCAGCAAAACTGTCTTTCAAATTTAATGGAGAAACAAGATACTTTCATGACAAAGAACAACTGAAGAAATTCATGTCCACCAAACCAACCTTAGAAAGAGTACTGAAGGACATCCTAGATAGAGATAAAAATGACCACAATCTCCAGAACAACAACAGAAAGAAATCACCAGGCTGGACTAGAAAGTAAACACGGGAGAAAAGCAGGAAACTAACAATAGTAACACAACATGGTAAAGTCAAGCCAGTATATATCAGTGATATCCATAAACGTAAATGGGCAAATTCACATATCAAATGAAACAGGTTGACGAAATGGATCAAGAAATAGGATCCCACAATATGCTGTATACAAGAAACGCATCTGACTCAAAAAGAAACTAATAGATTAAAAGTCAAAGGATAGAAAACAGTATTCCATGCAAAAGAAGCCCAGAAAAAAGCAGGGGTTACTATTCTATTTGCAGACAATGTCAACTTCAAACCTAAAATGATTAAGAAACAAAGAAGGTCACTACATACTCGTAGTAGAAAAATTGAAGAGGAAGAACTAACAATTATAAATGTGCCAAACATAGGAGCACCCAACTATATAACACAGATACTAAAGGACATAAAAAACCAAACACACAAGAACACAATAATAACAGGGCACCTTAACAGCCTGTTGTCACAAAGAGATAGATCAACTAGACAAAAAATCAGCAAAGAAATAATAGAACTGAATCATACCTGCAAGCAATTGGACTTACTAGATGTTTACAGAGTGTTCCACCCAAAAAGTCACACCCACTGCATACCTTCCTTGGGAGAATTGAGTAACTTAACACACACTTGATGAGTTGAATTTTCTACTCCCCTCCAAACATACATCGATGCCCTGACCCCCAGGGCCTAGGGATGCAGTCTTATTTGGAAGTAGGATTTTTTTCATCTTTTTGAGACAGGGTCTCAGCATGCAGTTCAGGAGTTCAGGCTGACTTTGAACTCTCTTTTGTCACTCAGGCTGGTCTGGAATTTACAAGGATCCTCCTGCCTCAGCCTCCCAAGTGCTGGGATTACAGGCGTGTGCCACCTCACCCCGATTGGAGGTAGGATGTTTAGAATGCAGTTAGTTAAAACAGGTCAGAGTGGAGGCGAGTGGCATCTTTAATCCCTTATGACTGGGTTCCCCACAAAAAAAGACAGAGACAGAGATTTGAGGGAGGAGAGAACAGCAAGTGAGACAGAGGCAGAGTCCTGTGCCGCTGCTGTAGTGGCTTTTTGTTCTTATTGTTTGACTTTGTTAGTACTGTTTTGAGTACAGTGAAGTTTACATCCATCTTAGGGAGTCAGTGCGGGAACACAACACAGCTTGATTCTCTTTCATTCCTCTTCCTTCCCTCTGTCTCTAAACCCCCTCCCCCATTTTCATTCTTATTGTCATTTACATTATTTTCACTTCATGTTTAGGGGATGTAATGTGGGTTTTCAGTACAGGTACCCAACACATCCTAGACCTTTTGACATCCCCTCCCCCCTCACACACCTTTGGTCTCTTGGACCCCTCCTCACTTGCAAAATATCTATCCCCATGTCCTTCTACCTATCCTTTGTCTCTTTGTACTTTGCCTTACTCAAGTGAGAGACATTATACAGTGTTTGTTTGTTTTTATGCTTTATTTCACATAATATTGTATTTTTCAGGTTTGTTCATTTTCCTACAAGTATTTACAGCTGAGTAGTATTCTACGGTGTATAGATACTGCATTTCCTGTATCCATCTGTCTCCTGATGGGCACACAGGCTGCTTCCAGGATTTAGTTCTTATGCATTGTCCTGCTATAAATGGAACACTGGTGAGCATGGACCACTGTATCAGGGTGTCTTTAGCTCTCCGGGGAAGATATCTAGAAGGGGACAGGCCAGGTTGTTGGAATTTCTTATTTTAGTTCTTTGAGAATATGAGGAGTGCCTGGGGTTTCAGAACCCAGAAGAGGCAGGGAAGAACTCTGGCCCACAAGTGTTAGAGGCAGTCTGTCTGTCTGTTCAGCCTGCAGTAATAAAATACTGTGCAACTCTAACCATAGAAACGTATTTTCTCACCACTCTGGAGACTAAAGTTTGATTTCTGGCCAAGCTGTCTTCCTGCCTTACAGATAGCTGTGGTCTTCTAAGTGGGGAGAAGGGAACCTTGCATCTCTTCCCATGGGGATGCTGATCCTATCAGATGAGGGCCCACCTCCACGGCCTCATTTAACCTCCATGGTTTCCACATAGACCCTGTTCCCAGATGTCACGTCAAGTGTCAGGACCCCAACATACAAAGGAAGAGAAGGGAGGACACAGCTCCACCCATAATGCCCCCATTATGCTCCCGCCCACAGCCTGACTATGGACTCCCAGGCCATCAGACTTACAAAGCCCTAAGTTTCTGTCTTTTTAAGCCACCCAATTAGTGAAGCATTTGCTACAGAAGTCCTGGGAAACTAAGACAATATGAAAAATGCTGAGTGCAGCTCTTCGTACACAGTAAACACAACCTATACACCAGGTGTTACTGTTACCGCCAAGGCCTGCTTCAGTCCAGGTCCTCAGGCAATGCTATCAAGCCCTTCTCCTCCCCTCTCAGCTTTGCCTCAGCTCAGTGGTCCTCCAGGGGGCATCCGGGAGCTCCACTGTCATGCTACCAATAAGCTTAGCAACCTTAGCCAGGCCAACACACCTCCTTCACAACAGGCCTAACAAAATTCTTAGGCTGAATCCCATTGGCCCATCTATGGTCACATGCCCATCCCTAAATCAATCATGGTGGGTGGAGAGATGGGGCTTTTATCAAACACACCCACCCTGCAACCATCATTGCGGTCAACTCTGAAGGAAGCCCATGGACAGGGAATGCTGACGGGTGGTTTATGAGATGGGAAAATCTGGGTGACTGCTCACACCAGAAAGGACACCAGAGTACTTAAGAAGAATGAATTAATGTGAGACTTCAGCCCCTGAATTGACACCTCTGGAATTCCTACTACGTTCATGGCATTGCACTAGTAAGAATTATTGGTTGATCCAGGTAAACCAGGGCTGATTCATATAAAGACAAAATAAATTTTATAAAGAGTGTTAGGTTATAAAGGTAAAGGGAAGTCCATAAATCAAACCTGAGCAGGAATGAGCCAGGAGAATCTTAGCCAAGACAGTGCCTGGGTTTTACAGGGCAGGAGACGGGGGTGTGGGTCTTCATGTCCCATCTGCTCATCCAGGTAATTGGACCTTTGATAGGGTTGCTCCACAGGTAGGGTGTGTGCATGCTGATTTGGCAAAAAATGGTTCTTTGGTCTCCCCTTGCTGATAGTGAGGAGGCGGTCATGAGCAGAACAGTCTCTCCCAACCCACATGGAGGCAAGGAGTGAGTGACTTCCTCAGGACGACCCAGCCCTCATGACAGAGCTGTGAAACACAGCCCAATTCATTCCCTTTAACTGAGGAAATCAGGGAATGGTCCTAGTCAGAGGTGCAGCGGGAGTGCGGTGATTTCCCAAAGAGCAGAAGAGCAAGAGTTGGGATAGAAAGAATCCAGGGAGCAAGTGCAGCATGAACAAAGGCATGCAGAAATGTAAAACCAGGCAAAGAAAACAAGGAAGACTTCTTTAAACTCAAGGAATTTGTTTTTACAGCAACATCTCAAGTGCCTCATGGAGTATCTATAAAAACAGCTGTTACCCAACAATTACTTAAGGCTTAAAATAAAGGAAAACATTCCCAAGCCAACTCTGCACTCTAAAAAGAAGCTGAAAAGACACAAAAATACTGAGGCCAGGATGGCAGCCTGATTTGAGGTTTTCTATGGAACAAAAACCTTGTGAACTCCCAAAGGTTTCCCTCCTCCTCGCTGTTGTTCTGCCACTCTGAATACACTGCCCAGGTGGTGGGAAGGAGCCCTAATGGACAGCCAGCTGGAGCCAGCACCCAGGCCAGCAGGTTCTTCCAGGGGCAGGGACAGGGACAGGGACAGGGACAGGAAGAAAATAAAAGCTGCTGCTAGCATTGGTCGGGGGTTGGAAAGGGCTGGAGCT
>PVJX010013000.1:0-48667 GCA_004027295.1 Dolichotis patagonum | reverse complement strand
GAACTGAAAACATCGTACCACAGTGATTTATGTGCACCCATGTTTATAGCAGCACAATTTGTAATAGCCAGATCTTGGAAACAACCTAAGTGCCCATCAACTGAGGAATGGATAAAAAAGTTGTGGCATTTTTATACAATGGAGTACTACTCAGCTATAAAGAATGATTACATCGAGATATTTATAAATAAATGGACACAACTTGAGACCATTCTCTTAAGTGACATAAACTAAACTCACAAGGGTAAATACCATATAATCTCCCTAATATGAGATTTGATAAGAGTATATAAGACTTTATCGTAAGCATGAGGCCCCATCTCATAGCTTTGAAGTCTTTCAAAGTTTTAAATCATCAGTTGGAATGGTGTTATCCTGTTTTGTTTGACTATATCATACATGATGATATGAACAGCTGTTTTGAAGAAAACATTATGACAGCTATTGCTGATTTAATATTATATTTCTTAGATGTCCTACCATGCTTTTTTTGTTCTATTACCGTTGGTTCTATCTACCACATTGTGTCTTATTGGAATTTGATTATGTGTGATAGTTCAAACAAATTTGTTTCTTTTTTATCAAAAATGAGATATTATAATACCCATTGATCATTTTCTGTTATTCAGTTCAGAAAGCCCTGGAATTCTTTCACTATATGCATGGCTTTATACTATTGTGTTATGTTTGATATTATTGTAATTAAAACTATGCTCAACTATAGCAGAGTAACAGATATGGTGTTAGATACTGTTGATATCCAGTTGACTTAATGTAAAGTACTGTGTTGCCTATGTTGTCCCGTTCTGATCTGCTCTATACTGCCCCCTTTTGTTTTATTCTCTTTTAAATAAAAAAAGGAAAGAAATATCCAAGAGCAGTATTTTTTCAAATAAAATAAAAAGACATAAAATCCACACAAAACTTATAAGATTCTTCTGACATAATCACAAGTGAAACCAGCATGTTCTAAAAGATCTGATAAATATTAAGTAAAAGGTGGTTTTCAATCCCTTTTCCCAGCAAGCTTATAGAAAATTGGGAGCACAAGTTCCTATCTTGGCTGTAGCAGATTTTTCATATAATAACTTAAAATAACCTTTTTAAAAAATTCTTATAGACATCAGAGGCTCTAACTTTCAGGTATAAACATGGTTGTATATATACTTTTGCAGACTCTAGATGTGTATGTATGATTCAATTTTCCACTGTACATGTCACCTGGATTTTTACGTATAGCTCTCCCAATCTTTGATTCCAGCAGCATAACCTCTTCACATGTCCCCACATTGCCACTTCACGCCTTCTGGAATTAGAATATCTTGCCTCTGATTGTTATCTTTCTGTCTTCTTTTTATACAAACATCTGGAGAATTACACTGAACTTATCTATATCATTTATGACAGTGGCAGGGTGTGTCTTCTCTTATTTCTCTCTCAATGATTTGGTTGTTACTGTATAGGAATGCTATTGATGTTTCAGTGTTGACATTGTATCCAGTTACATTAATGAATTTATTTATTAGACCTAGGAGTCTTTCAAAGGAATTTTGGGGGTCTTCTATGTAGAGTATCATACATCTGCAAATAATGATATTTTAACTTCTTTTCCTATCCTTACTCCTTTTATTTCTCTCTCTTGTCTAATTGCTCAGGCTAGTAATTCCAGCACTATATTGAATGATGCTGGCTGTTGGGTTGTCATAGATGGTTTTATTATATTGAGGTAAAGACCATCTGTTCCAATTTTCTGCAAGGTTCTTATCATGAAAAATTGTTGGACATTATCAAAAGCTTTTTCTGCATCTATACAAATGGTCATGTGGTTCTTATTTTGGGCTCTATTGGTTTAATTACATTTATTGATTTGCATATGTTGAACTATCCCTGCATTCCTAGGATGAACCCCACTATCTCATAGCATATAATCTTCTTTCTGATTTGCTGCATTCTGTTTGCCAATATTTTATTGAGAATTTTTGCATCTATGTTCATTTGGGGGATTGGCCTCTAGTTCTCTTTTCTGGTTGGGTCTTTCTCAGGTTTTGGTACTAGAGTAATAATTGCTTCCACCAATGAGTTAGGGAGAATTGCTTCCCTTAATTTCATTGAAGAGTTTGAGCAATGCCAAATTAAATCTTTGAATTTCTTGTAGAATTTTGCAATGAATCTCTCTGGACCTGGGATTTTCTTTGTTGGTAAGGATTTAATTACATTTTCAATTTCATTAATAGAAATTGTGTTATTGAGCAGTTTTAAATGTTATTGACCCAGGTTTGGTAATTCATGTTTCAAGGAATATGTCCATTTCTTCTGTATTATCAAGCCTATGAGAGTAGAGGGTTTTGAAATAGATATTGATGATCTTTTGTATTTCCACAGGGTCTGCAGTAATTTGACCCTTTTCATTTCTTATTGCATGAATTTGAGTTTTTTCTTTCATTTTTTAATCAGGTTTTATCAATGTTTTTATTCTTTCAAACAATCAACTCTTTGATTAATTTGTTCTTTGTATTGTTTTCTTAGTCTCTATTGCATTGATTTCTGCTCTGACTTTTATACTTTCCACCCCTCTTTTGGCTTTGGGCTTGACTTGTTCTTCCTTTTCTATATGTTTGAGGTATAGCATCAAGTTGTTTATTTCTGTTTGTTGTGTTTTCCTGATGTGGGAGTTCACTGCAATAAGTTTTCCTCTGAGGACTGCTTTCATTCCATCCTACAGTTTCTGGTAAGATGTATTTGTGATTTCATTTTCTTGTATATATTTTTTAATTTCTTCTTTAATTTCCTCTGTGACCCACTGATTACTAAGGTGTGTATTATTCAATTTCCATGTGTTTGTGGGGTGTTTGATGATTCTTTTGTTATTAATTTCTAGTTTCATGGTGCTCTGATCCAATAATATGCATGGGATAATTTTAATTCTTTTGCATTTGCTTAAGCATGTTCTGTGGGCTAGGATATGGTCTATTTTAGAGAATGTTCCATGTGCTGCTGGGAAAATATATATTCAGATGTTGTTGGGTGGAACATTCTGTATACATCTACTAAGTCCATTTGATCACAAGTGTGATTCAGTTCTGTTATTTCTTTGCTGATTTTTCTGTCTAGTTGATCTGCACCCTTGTGTAAATGGCATGTTAACATCTCCAGGTATAATTATGATATTCCTTACTTGATTTTTCATTTCTGTTAGTATTTGTTTTGTATAGCTGGGTGCTTCTGAATTTTGTGCATAGATATTTAAGATTGTTATCTCTTCCTCTTCCAATTTTCCCGTAACTGGTATGTAATCACTTTCTTTATCTCTTTGGATTATTTTTGGTTTGAAGTTCACATTGTCTGAAAACAGAATAGCTATCTCTGATATTTTAGGGGATTGTGTTGCTTGGAGTATTGTTTTCCATCATTTGACTTTCAGTCTATGAGTTTCCTTTTGGATTAGATGGATTTGTTATAGACAGCATATGGTTGGATGTTGTTTCTTGATCCAGTCTGCCAATCTGTTTCTTTTAATTGATGAATTGAGACCATTTACAGTAAAGGTTATAACTGATATATACTGGTTTACTTTTGACATCTTTCTGTTATTGAATCTTTATCTTTCTGCTCTGTTTGTTTGCCTTGCTTAGTGGTCTTTTCCTATGTCTATCTAGAATGTCTTTAACTATTCTTTGCAAGATTGGTTTGGTGGTCATGAAGTCCTTCAGCTGTTCTTTATCATGAAAGTATCTTATTTCTCCATCCACTTTGAAGGATAGATTTGCGGTACATGAATCTGGGTTGGAAGTCATTTTCCTTTAGTATCTAAAATACTTCACTCCATTCTCTTCTTGACTTCATTGTTGGTATTGAGAAGTCATCTGTGATCCTGATAGGTTTTCCTTTATAGGTGATCTGTCTCTTCTCTCTAGCAGCTTTCAATATTCTATTTTTTTCTTGTATTTCTGGGATATTGATTACTATATGTCTGGGTGTAGTTTTACTTTGGTTATGGTTGTTTGGAGTTCTATATGCTTTACTGACCTGTATGTCGGTTTCCATTCTCATGTTTGGGAAATTTTCAGGTATTACTTATAAAAATAGCCTCTTGATACTTGTGTTGTCACCTTCTTTTGCATTTATACCTGTCAATCGTATGTTGTGTTTAGTTGCATCATTTTGCAGCTGCTGAATTGTTATTTCCTGATACCTTATTATTGTTAAAGGTCTTTCCTTTCCTACTCAATAGCTGCAATTTTCTTTCCAAATCTGAAATTCTATCTTCATTTTTGTAGAGTTAGTCTTGCCAACTTTTGATTGAATTTTTGATTGCTGTATATCTCTTTGAATCTGTTTCATGCATTCTGTTTGTTTGTTTATTTTTTACTAAAAGAGAAAAAGCAACAACAAAACAAAAAAGAAAAAAGGGCAGCAATGATACAGAATCCCAAAGGAAAAAAAGAAAAGAACAAAAACTAACTAGGAAATCACTACTTGATAAATTACCTATTGTCATCTTGTAAATAGTTGTTCAATCAAAGCATAAAAAGTAGACATTCAAACAGTGAGACTGTTAACAGTTCTGCTTAACAATCTAACAAAAAGAGTAATATGGGCATCTATCTTACACACTTAAGCATACATGCAGTTATATCCTTTGGAGCACATTCTTTTCCTTTTTTACAATAGCAATTACACATTTTGGGTTTTATTACTACTACAGTTATTACTGTTTATGCTAGAGACACAATGTGATATTTATAAATAAGATTCTTATTTATGAATTAAGGGAGCCAAGAGTCTGTAGAGGGGTGGAGATTGCCTGAAGTGTGTCCTGGTGACCTGGGGAAAGTTGGAGACAGACGCTTCTGGTGTTTGAGTTTCTGGGGAGCTACCAGGATGCTGAACTGGGTCCAGCAGATTGCAGGGCCTCTGTCAACCATGCCCAGATGACTTGTATCAGTTTAGGAGGCAGAAACCTTGCACAAGGACTCTCGCTCAATTGTGCTGGCCTGGGGAGACCTTAAGATCAGCAATGCCAGTGGCTGAGTTCATATCCACACCCTTAGGACAGGGGATTGTGACCCGGGGGTTCTGCCGGCCCCAAAGCTCCATGCCCAGCTTCTGAATCTCAGTTAAGGGAGGCAAGAGTCTTCAGGGGGGTGGAGATTGCCCCAGGGGGCCAAGTGCCTGCAGAGGAGCTGAGACTGCTCCACTAGCTGAGGGTACAGGAGGGGATTCACCAAACACACAGCGGAAGCTATGGAATACCACTAAAAGCAAGCAAATAAAGAAAAATGACAAAAACAAAGACCAAAAGGCAGGCTCAAATCACCAGTCCATCCCAAGAAAGCCTGGGAGCCATGTACATAGAAGAAAATAGAAGCCATATACCTGAAATGACTGAAATGATATCAACTGAAATAAAGAAGCAACTAGGGGAAGCTACAGAGAAAGTCAAATTAGAAATAATTGCCCAGGTAAAAGAAGAAATGATAGAAGTATTGAAAGAAATAGTGAACACATCTAGTGAAGACACAGCTAAAAAAATAGAGGAACAAAGCAAACAGATAGAATCCCTGAATGAACACTATGAGAACCAAACAGAATACATAAAGCGAGTTCAAAGAGATATACAGGAAATCAAAAATTCTATTGAAAGCTGTCAAAACTGCCTCAACAAAAGTTAAGATAGAATTTCAGACCTCGAAGATAAGATCGCAGCTGGTGAACAGGAAAGAAAGATCTTTTAAAAATAACAAAGAATAAGGAAATAACAATTCAACATCTGCAAGATGGTGCAAAGAAAAATAACATAAGACTAATAGGGATAAATGAAAAAGAAGGGGACAGCCTAAATGATATCAAGAAGATATTTACAGAAGTAATAGCTGAAAACTTCCCAAGCATGAGAACAGAAACTGACATTTGGATTAGTGAAGCATATAGATCTCCAAATAGCCACAACCAAATTAAAACTATACCCAGACAAATAATAATCACCATCCCAGAAATCCACCATGAGAACAGAATACTAAAAGCTATTAGAGAGAAAAGATAGATAACCTATAAAGGAAAACCTAGCAATATCACAGCAGATTTCTTAACACAAAAAATGAAGTCAAGAGCATTTCAGATCCTAAAGGAAAACCACTTTCAACCCAGACTGACATGCCCTGCAAAACTGTCCTTCAAAATGGATGGAGAAATAAGATACTTCCATGACAATGAACAGCTGAAAAACTTCATGATCACCAAACCAACTCTACACGGAATACTGAAAGATATTCTAGATACACATAGGATAAAACCACTAAGCAAGGCAGACAATTAAATAGAATGGAAAGGTAAAGATACAACAGCAGAAAGATAATATGTCAACAATAAACCAATATATAACAGTAATAACCATTAATGTAAATGGCCTCAACTCACCAATCAAAAGAAACAGACTGGCAGAATGGATCAAGAAACAACATTCAACCATACGCTGTCTACAAGAGACCCATCTAACCCAAAAGGAAACCCATAGACTGAAAGTCAAAGGATGGAAAACAATACTTCGTACAACAGGAAACCAAAAAAAAGTTGGAGTAGCAATCCTGTCTGCAGACAATGTGAACTTCAACCCAAGAAGTATATGAAGAGTTAAAGAAGGTCATACTAGTTAGGGGAAAACTTCAAGAGGAAGAGATAATAATCTTAAATATATATGCACCAAATACCAGAGCACCCAGCTATACAAAGCAAATATTAACAGAAATTAAAAATCAAATAAGCAATAACACAATGATAACAGGAGACCTTAACACAACATTGAGACAAAGGGACAGATCAATTAGAAAATCAGCAAACAAATAACAGAACTGAATCACACCTGTGAACAAATGGACTTGATAGACTTATATAGAGTTTTCCATTGAACAACATCAGAATATACATTCTTCTCAGCAGTACATGGGATATTCTCTAAAATAGACCATATACTAGCCCACAAAACACATCTAAGTAAATGCAAAAGAATTGAATTTATCCCATGCATGTTATCAGATCATAGTGCCAAGAAATTAGAAATTAATGATAAAAGCAACTGCAAAAACCTCACAAACACATGGAAACTGAGTAATACACTCTTGAGCAACCAGTGGGTCATGGAGGAAATTAAAGAAGAAATTAAACAATATCTACAAGCAAACGAAAATAAAACACAACTTACCAGAATTTGTGGGATGCAATGAAAGCAGTCCTCAGAGGAAAATTTATTGCACTGAGTTCCCACATCAGGAAGACAGAATGAACACAAACAACCTGATGCTACAAGTCAAACATATAGAAAAAGAAGAGCAAGTCAAGCCCAAAGCCAAAAGAAGGAGGAAATTATAAAGATCAAGCAGAAATTACTGCAATAGTGTCTAAAAAAACAATTCAAAGAATCAATGAATCAAAGAGTTGGTTCTTTGAAAGAATAACCAAAATTGATAAGCTCCTAGCCAATCTTATTAAAAAAGGAAAGAAAAAACTCAAATTCATGCAATAAGGAATGAAAAGGGTGAAATTACTACAGACTCAGTGGAAATACAGAAGATCATCAACACCTATTTCAAAAGCCTCTACTCTCATAGGTCTGATAACACAGAAGAAATAGACAGATTCCTAGACACATATGAACTACCAAAGCTGGATTAAGAAGATGTAAAACTGCTGAATAACCCAATTTCTATTAATGTAATTGAAAATGTAATTAAGTGCTTGCTGACAAAGAAGAGTCCATGCCCAGATGGATTCACTGCAGAATTTTACAAGAAATAAAAAGAAGGCTTTATTCTGACACTCCTGAAACTCTTCAATGAAATTGAAAACGAAATATTTCTTCCTAAGTCATTCCTGGAAGCAAATATTACTCTAGTACCAAAACCTGAGAAAGACCCAACTAAAAAAGAGAACCACAGGCCAATCTCCTTAATGAACATAGTTGCAAAAATTCTTAATATAATATTAGCAAACAAGATGCAGCGAATCATCAAGAAGATTATTCACCCCAACCAGTGGGATTCATCCAAGAATGCAAGGATGGCTCAACATACGTAAATCAATAAATGTAATCCACCATATCAATAGAGCCATAAGTAAGAACCACATGATCATCTCTGTAGATGCAGAAAAAGCTTTGATAAGGTCCAACACTCATTCATGATAAGAACCTTACAGAGAATGGGAATAGAAGGTCTTTACCGCAATATGATAAAGGCCATCTATGGCAAATCAACAGCCAGCATTATATTAATTGGCCAAAAACTGAAAGCCTTTACCTTAAAATCAGGCACACAACAAGGATGTCCCCTATCACTGCTCCTATTCAACATAGTACTGGAAATACTAGCCAGCACAATTAGACAAGAGAAATAAAAGAAGTAAAGATAGGAAAAGAGGAAGTTAAATTATCATCATTTGCAGATGACATGATACATTACAGAGAAGACCCCCTAAAATCCACTGAAAAACTCCTAGATATAATCAATAAATTCAGCAATGTAGTTGGATACAAAGTCAATACTCAAAAATCAATAGCATTTCTATACACTAACAACAAAATTAGTGAGAGAGAAATAAGAGAAGCCACACCCTTCACACTAGCATCCAAATAAATGAAATCTTAGGAATTAATCTCATGCAAGAAGTAAAAGAGCTATACAAGGAAGATTATAATACCCTGATAAAAGAAATCAAACAGGACCTCAGAAAATGGAAAGACGTCCCCTGTTCATGGATAGGAAGAACAAACATTGAGAAAATGGCCATTCTCCCACAATTATTATACAGATTCTACACAATCACAATCAAAATAACACTAACATACCTCATAGATCTAGAGAAATCACTCCTAAAATTCATCTGGAACCAGAAGAGACTGAGAAGAGCAAAGACAATTCTAAGCAACAAAGGCAAGGCAGGAGGCATCACAATCCCTGATTTGAAATTTTACTAAAAAGCTACAGTAATAAAATCAACATGGGACTGGAATATAAACAGACCTGAATATCAATGAATAGATTGGAAGATACAATCACAACCACAAACTCACTCAACCACCTTATCTTTGATAAAGGGGCCAAACATGCTCGCTGGAAGAATGACAGTCTCTTTAACAAGTAGTGCTGGAAAAATTACCTATCCATATGCAGAAGACTAAAACTATACCCATGCCTATCCCCATGTACTAAACTAAAGTGTAAATGGATCAAAGATATAAATATTGAAACAGAAACACTAAATCTGTTGGAAGACAAAGTAGGTAAAAACCTCAAAGATATAGGGGTAGGTAGAGAATTCATGAACAAGAATCAAACCACATGGGAAATACTTCCCAGTATCAATAACTGGGACCATATATTATTAAAGAGTTTCTGCACGTCCAAAGAGATTTCCAGCAGAGTGAAAAGAAAACCCACAAATGGGAAAAAAATCTTAATGGATTTTCCCTCAGACAAAGGACTTCTGTCTACAACTTATAAAGAACTTAAAAAAAATCAGACCCCCGAAATTCAAAGACCCAATCCAAAAATGGGCATCTGAAATGAAAGCACAGTTCTCAGATGAAGAAATATGAATGGCAAATAAATAAATGAAGAAATGTTCATCATCATTAGTCATGAGAGAAATGCAAATTAAAATCACACTGAAATTCCATCTCACCACAGAAAGAATGGTCAGGATAGAAAAAACTACCAACAACAAGTGCTGGAGAGGCTGTGGGGTAAAAGGAACTCTTCTGCACTGTTGGTGGGAGTGTAGATTGGTGCAACCACTGTGGAGGTCAGTCTGGAGATTCCTCAAACAGCTGGGTTTGGAAGTCCCATTTGATGCAGCTATTCTACTTCTCTGCATATTCCCAGAAGAACTGAAAACATCATATCACAGTGATAGATGTCCACCCATGTTTATAGCAACACAATTTGTAATAGCCAAATTTTGGAAGCAACCTAAGGGCCTACCAACAGAGGAATGGATAAAAAAGATGTGGCATTTTTATACAATGGGATACTACTCAGCTATAAAGAATGATCACAGTGAGATATTTATAAATAAATGGACACGACTTGAGACCATACTCATAAGCGAAATAAACCAAGCTCAAATGTGTAAATTGTCTCCCTAGTATGAGATTGGTAAGAGTATATAAGATTTTATGGTAATCATGAGTCCGCATTTCATTGCTTTGAAACCTTTCAATGTTTTCATTCATCAGTTGGAATGGTTTTATTCTGTTTTATTTGACTTTATTATGTGTGATGGTATGAACAGCTGTTTTGAAGTAACAAAACATTATAGAGGCCATTGTTGATTTAATATCATCTTCCTTATAAGTCCTACCATGCTTCTACTCTGCTATTACCATCGGTTCTATCAGGTTGTTTCTTATTGGAATTTTAATATATGTGAAAGTATAAACAAATCTTTTTATTGAAAATGAGATATTATAGTAGCCATTGATCATAGTTATTTGGTTCAGAATGTCCTGTAATTCTTTCATTCTCTTGAATGGCTTTATACTGTTGTGTTATGTTTGATATTTTTGTATTTGAAACTATGTTCAACTATAGCAGAGAAAGAAATATTTTGATAGCTACTGTTAATGTCCGGTTGTCTTATTTTAAAGTATTGTGTTGCTTATGTTGTCCTGTTCTGATCTGCTTTGTTCTGCCCTCTTTTGTTTTAGTCTCTTTAAAATAAAAAAAATATTTATTTTAGTAATGAAGATAGTCTCAACTTGTCTCCATTTCTGTATGAAGGCTTCAAGATCATCCTTCTTCATAGCTGAGTAGTATTCCATAGTATAAAAATACCACATCTTTTTCCTCCACTCTGCGGTTGATGGGCATCTTGGTTGTTTCCAAGATTTAACTATTACAAATTGTGCTGCTATAAACATGGGTGCACATATATCACTGTGATACGAATTTTTCAATATTTTTGGAATTTACCCAGGAGGGGAATAGCTGGGTTGAATGGAGCTTCTAATCCTAGTCTTCTGAGAATTCTCCATACTGATTTCCATAGTGGTTGCACCAGTCTACACTCCCACCAACAGTGAAGCAGTGTTCACTTTTCCCCGCAGCCTTGCCAACATTTGTTATCAGTTGATTTCTTGATGGCAGCTCTTCTTTCCAAGGTGAGATGAAATCTCAATGCTGTTTTAATTTGCATTTCTCAAATGACCAGTGATGGTTAATATTTTTTCACATATTTATTTGCCATTTGTATATCTTCATCTGAGAACTGCGTGTTCATCTTTGATGCCCATTTTAGGAGAAGGTCTTTGAATTTGGGGAGCTTGACGTTTTTCCATTCTTTATATGTTCTTCATAAAATTCCTTTGTCTGAGGGGTTGCTGGCTAAAACTCTTTCCAATTATGTGGGTTTTCTTTTCACTGTGTTGGTGATTTCTTTTGAAGTGCAGAAACTTTTCATTTATATGAGATCCCAGTTTTTGATTCTCTGAAATATTTCCCATGCAGTTTGCATTTTTTTTCATGAATTCTCTGCCTACCCCTATGCAATCCCAATCAAAATACCATTAATATACCTCACAGATCTAAAGAAAACACTCCTAAAATTCATTTGGAACCAGAAGTAACCTAGAATAGCAAAGGCAATTCTGGGCAAGAAAGGCAAGGCAGGAGGCATCTCAATTCCTGACTTGAAACTGTACTACAAAGCCACAGTGATAAACTCAGCATGGTACTGGCAAGGAAATAGACCTGAGGATCAATGGAACAGATTAGAAGATGCAAACACAACTACAAAGACACTCAGCCACCTGATATTTGACAAAGGTGCTAAACATGTTCACTGGAAGAAGGATAGCCTCTGTAATAAATGGTGTTGAAAAAAATTGGCTTTCCACATGCAGAAGACTGAAATTAGATCCATGCCTATCACCATTCACAAAACTAAAGTCTAAGTGGATCAAAACCTAAACATTAAAATAGAAACACTAAATGTACTGCAAGACAAGGTAGGTAAAAGTCTTGGAGACATAACCCTAACCCTAACCCTAACCCTAACCCTAACCCTAACCCTAACCCTAACCCTAACCCTAACCCTAACCCTAACCCTAATTTAGCTCATGGGTATATTTTAAGGTAACTGTAAAAGTAAAAATAATTTACAGTATTTTTGTGTTAGGTTTTTTATGATTTACACTGTATATTTGTGTCAAAGGTATATAAGACTCACTTTCTTGGGCTTAAAAATGGATGAGATTTACAAATGTTCTCCAGAATGGAACTGGCTCTTAAGTCAGGGACTTACTATTTTTAATTCATAAGAGATTTCACAAAAAACAATGCTTACAGGTTTAATCAGCTCAAAAATTAAGAAAAAAACCCCACAAGACTGGAGTTTAAAAACTTGTTTTCTAGTCTTAGCTGCTCCACAGACATAGTGGTGACATATGTTCACTCTCTGAGCCTACTTCCTTGCTCTATAGCTGGCAACCATTAATTAAATGCCTTCTAAAAATAAAATCAACAGTGCATGATTTCAGATGCTGAAATTCAGGAAAAAGGAGAAATTTGGACTAAATAATTTTTAAATTCTTTGTTCCAGAGTTAGAATTCTATGATTTGAACAGAATTATACTCATTCTGTGACCTGAGATTAATACAACAAAAACTTCCAAATGACAGCAAGAAAGCTGTGCATTATTAAAGTTTTCCTATGTGAACACTGATAAAATAACTTTTAAAATCAGAAGCATGTTTTATAAGCATGTTTTTTAAGCATGTTCGTTCAGAAGGTGATTCTACTGAGGAAGAAAGCTCTTTTAGCATCATGAAAACCTGTATTTAACTATCCTCCTTTCTCAGCAATTTTTTTAACTTTTATGATCTTGAAGAGATTCTTTCATCTGAAGTTTTCATGCATTTAGGTATTTTGCTTGATGTCTGATGTCATCAGCAATAAAGTTGGCTGTCGGGCCCTGACCTAGATCCCTGATCTCTCAAATAAGTGTTCGGTGGAGGTTAAATAAAATGAGACAATTGTATGATTTTTAGGGCACCAGCAGGGTCATAACCCTTTAGTTAAGCTCGAGACTATGAGAGCTAAGACAAAAACTTTCTGGATTAGCTCACTTTTATTAGGATAAAAGGCAGGGAAACTGAGGAAAGAGCAGGTGATGAGGAAGACCTTGGGAATCACTTCAAAAATGTAATCAAGTATTAAATTATGCCAATTTAGGAGAACTGTCCTATGTCCAATTGACATTTATGTAGGATTGATACTGTACAAGTGATTTCTGCAGCTGCAGTCTTTACCTTGTTAATTGGTATTGGAGCCAAGTGTCCACAGCTGTGGCCTTATCTTGCCCTTTGAGGTATCTCTGGCCTCACATGCCCCTACAGGCCTCAGCCAGGGCCAGTGACTCATAGAGGTTCACTTACTATGAATCAGCTCCCATCACCAGTTAAGGGGCTGAGGCCTAGGACAGACTTACAGATAAAAATAGAAAGCCAATTAGTAAAATTTAAATCCTGCTCAGAGCTGCTTCATAGTGGTCTCCAACATCTCCTCCCTTTTGTTTTAGTAACAACAGCTGGATCAGGATAAGGCATAGTTGAATGTTGTCTAGGAGTCAGCCCATCCTGGCTCTGTTTCGACCGACTATGAGTAGAATCAGGAGAAACACACAGATTACTCCAGTATATCAACAGAAAGCCAGAAGTATGCCTTTAGATAGTTGAATGGAATTAATTGATCTAGAACATCAGAAAATGTGTCCCAATCTTGAATTTGATTATGAAATTTTTGGGTTTGTTGGGACATTGACAACACTTCCTTCTGGAGTGCATCGATATCCATAGTAACATTTTGATGGATAGCTCCTTCTATGTATTTCTTTATATCCTCCCAAGGATGCATAGATTTGTTATAAGGCAAGGGAGTTATGCAGAAGTGAGTGGCCTTGTAATGGTATTTTAATCCTTGTAAAAGTTATAAACTCTCTATTTGGTCTCCCATCTATAACACAGAAGTTTCCAGTATGCTGTGTCTGTAATTTGGCATCTATATTACATTGTATTTTCCATGCTTTATCAGCTGTATCAGCAGTTTTTGTTCAGTTATCTACAAAATGTGCTGTCTGTACAGAATGTGTAGTGGCCACTGAAGAAACCACTACACTGGAAATCAGGAGACCAAGGGAGACAATTCCTGCCATAATTAAACCAAGTATTCTTTTTGTCCTGTGTTTGTCAGACATTTTACTAATGTATGTAGCAGATGTGATGTGAGAGATTAGGACTATGTTTTGGTGAGATTTACAGAGGTCCAAACTCCTGGAATGTGACCCATGATCAATAATGTCTTCCCATAAACAGCTCCTAGTCTTACACAGTGGCTCATGGTACAATTTGAGCACTTGAAAGAATTTACATTCCAAGATACAGTACCATATAAAAATATATAAGGATTATAAATGCAAATAGATGGCTGGACTGTCTTATAATGTTTTAATTTATAAATTTCTTTATCATATAATTTAAAATCCCTACCAGTCCATATGCTCCCTTTTATAAAAGGTAGAGCCAATTTCCAGAAAGACTTTTGTATGGGTCCTAATAGTGTACCATAGATTAAGCGAGGCATGGGGGTACTAAGTCCTAAACCAGTGTAATATATGCATTGCACAGGTAGAGATTGCCTAGTAACATCGTCTGAATATGTCCAACTTAGGGACTGCCATGGGTCTGTATTTTTTACCCTTCCAACAAGTTCTCCCTATGGGCTCTAATCAATAAACTCATTGTCCTATTTTTCCTTTGATTCTTGCCTTGGTCCGACAAGCGGCCCAAGGCAAAACAGGCTCCTCATGAATCTGTAAGGGACTAATTACAGAGCAGATAGGTAACTTTGTCTTCCATAAATCTGTTACATTTCCTGGGGTAGATGTAGATGCCAGGGTGATAACTACCAATTGCTCTACAGTGTATCCCACCCATATTTGTGGGTGAGCAAGATGGCAATGGTTTGACCGAACTGTAGCATCTTCAACACATAGTGGTGGAAAGACAAACAGTGAAGTGTAATTAATAGCTGCCTTGTCTGGCATATCAATAAGGATGACTGGACCTAGGACGGCATCTAACTTAGGACCAGTCAGGTCCGGCTCATGATAAATCTCAGGTGGAGAATCTGCCCAAGTAATGGGTCTGAGTAATGGTGGTTTAGGGACATAAGTCCAATACTCAACTCCTGAGACAGGTGTTATACACACAGATATTGCCAGCAGAGCCATTAAGGCAACCAAAAGATTTTCAAGGGTTGGTGGAATTCCCCTTCTGGTGACTATGTCTTTGGTCTCAGAGACCTTTGCTTGAATATCATTCCACTGGATCACTTGTCCTCTCTCTTGGTCTTTTGGGGAAGCTGGAAACCAATTTTCTGGCTGATTGGCAGGTCTCTAGTGTCAAGTCTTGTCCATTAGACTCATCCTCTGGGGGGCCCAGATGGGTGGAGCCATCGTGAGACTGTCTCCATGATCGGCCGTGTCTCCTGCCAGGGTCATATATTTCTTGATGGTAGCCACCTCATGGATCCATCACCTGTTAAGACACAAGCATAACCTCGTCCCCACATTATTAGAGGTACCGGTCCTTCTCATTTTCCTGTGCCGATGTCTTTCCAAAGCACTTGAGTTCTATGTTGAACATCATCCTTGGATGTTGGCCAATGAAGTTCTGCAAGGGTCAACCTGCTGTGTGTAGGTAGATTTTAAAAGTTTAAAATATAAGTAGCAAAATCCAATTGTGTTTGGGGAGGTAACTGCAATTCTTCCTTTTGTTTACTTAATTGCGTTTTACTAGACAGATGTGCTCTTTCTACAATTGCTTGTCCTTGAGGGTTATAAGGAATTCCTGTAACATGTTTAATATAACATAGCTGAAAAAAGGATTGTAATGGTTTATGTATGAAGGCTCATTATCAGTTTTTATGGTGCATTGAACACCCCTAGAGGCAAATGCTGATAAATAATGCTGTTGAACGTGACCAATTTTTTTCTCCTCTGTGACAAGTTTCATGAATTAAATGGGAGTATGTGTCAATAGACACATGAACATATTGCAATCTGCCAAATGAAGGAAAATGTGTAACATCCATTTACCAAATCTCATTAGGTTTTAAGCCTCTGGAGTTATTTCCTTCTGGTGGCCTAAGCCTAGGAATCTTTTAACCGGTAGGACAAGACACAACAAGTTGTCTTGCTTGAGATCTGGGTAACTGAGATTCCTTGACTAGAGCCTTACTATTCTGATGGTGTTAAGAATGAGATTGTCTAGCTGTATCAAATGGTATAATAAAAGCAATTTGCAAATCAGCCTGTTGATTACCATATGTTAAAAATCCAGGCAAATTAGAATGAGACCCTAAGTGACCAATACAAAAGGGTGCTGTTTGATTATGAATCACCTGTTGCAATCTAAGAAACCAGTTAAATAAAGGTGGGTCTAAGCTCGACCATAGGGTGGCACTCTCAAGCCACTGAGTAAGGTAAATTGTATATGATGAGTCACTGATTATATTAATAAGTTTATAACTAAATTGTATGACAAATAAAATAGCAGTGATTGTAGATATTTGTGCAGATAGTCCTGTTGATAGTCTTTACTCCAGATTTCAGCCTTGCCCTTGGAGGAGCCATCAGTAAAATAAACTGTTGCATCAGAAATAGGTTCAAATTTAGTAATCTTTGGAATAATACATGAATGTTTAAGAAAAAATTGAAAGATTGGATCACTGGGAAAATGATTATCAATTTGTCCTATGAAATCTGCAAAGGCTACTTGCCAATATAAAGCGTGTTGTAACAGGATCAAATATTGATTTAAGTCTATAAGTAATACAATCGTAGCAAGATCAATCCCAAAAAGTTATGTAGATCTTATTCTTCCCGTGGTAACAACCTTGGCAATTTGTTCTAGGTATAACTATAAGGTTTAGACTAACTGATTAGATAGGTAAAGCCACTGGATAGGGTAAATCTGTTTATTATAATATTGTCCTATGAGACCTATAGGAGAATGAGGAGTGTTTATAATATAAAGAAAAAGGGGATAATTTGTATTTATTCTAAAAACTAGATGCTGTTGTAACACCTTTTCAACCAAAGCTAGCTCTTCTTCTTCCTTAGTAGATAAACTGCGAGGGGAATCAATAGCTGGATCTCCCTGTAAGGTATCACACAAGTGTTTCAATTGATAAGTAGCAAGACCCAACTTTGGTCTTATCCAATTTATATTACCTAATAATTTTTGGAAGCCATTAAGAGTTTTTCAATGATCTTGATGAATCTGTAACTTTTGCAACTTTACCACTCTGTCAGTTCTAAGTGTTCCCAGGTAATAGCACTAGATAACTGTACCTTGTCTGGAGCAATGCAGAGGCCAAAAGATATTAAATCTCATTTTGTTGCTGTAAATAAATCATATAACTGTTTTTTCATTGGAGCTCACAATAGGATGTCATCCATATAATGGACCACATCTGAGGAAGGATAAGTTTGTCTAACCTTTTGTAAGGCTTGCTGTTCAAAAAGCTGACATAAGGTTGGACTATATCTCATTCCTTGAGGTAATGTGACCCATTGATAAAATTGCACTGGCTCTTTAAAGTTTAGGCTAGGCACAGAAAAAGCAAAATGTGGCCTCTCTGTAGGAAAAAAAGGGATGTTGAAAAAGCAATCTTTTAGATCAATTACAATGAGAGGCTAGTCTCTGGGAACTGCAGTTGGATCTAGCAGTCTTGGCTGCAGTGCTCCCATAGGAAGTAAGCAGGCACTTACAGCTCTTAAATCCTGTAACAACCTCCATTTGCCTGACTTCTTTAGAATAACAAAGACAGGAGTATTCCAAGGGCTAACTGAGCTTTCTAAATGTCCTGGCTGCAACTGTTCTTCAACAGTTTGTGTAATAGGGTTAGCATCTCCTTTTTTAGGGGCCATTTAACTACCCAGACATGCTCCTTAGTTTTCCATTGTAAAGGCACAGCTGTTTTGGGGAGAGAAGCATTAATGGCCCTTGTCAAAAAACCTGCTGCTATCCAATACCTTGCCTGTCATCTTTAGGTGTAATCTTAACAGGCTCTTTGATTCCTTGTAAGTATTTTCCTAGTCCTTTGCCTTTCTGATATCCCATTTTAATCATCATTTTCTTAATTTTAGGATCTGAATCTATTTGCTCAGTTTCCAAATTGGAACTTGTTTGTTCAGCTTTAAAATCAGAATCACTAGTCAGCACTAATTTCCACTTCTGTAACAAATCTCTTCACCACAAGTTAACTGGAATAGGTGCCACATACAGTAAAAAGAAACCTTTTTGTTGATTTGGTCCCTCATAAGGCAAAGGTTAGGCACTCTTTAAAAAGTGCTGAGGGACTCCCAGTCAGATAAGGGATGTAGGAGCTCTTTGTGTCAGCCACATGGCAGGCCATTGTTCTGATGCAATTACAGACACATCTGCACTGGTGTCTATTAGACCTTCTGTTGTACTCTAACCAAAGCTTCGTCATCCTGTTCTGTACATCTCATTTCCATTTTCCTAGATTTCAACCTTTTTTCTCTGTAAAATTCCAGGAATTTGACAACTCCCTTCTCTGCAAAGCTGTTACCTTTGTTCTCTGTAAATTTCCAGGCACTGGCTGACCACTAAACCAAAGCTAAAACCCCCTCTCCTGTGTAGTTGTAACCTTTGAACTCTGTAAAATTCCAGTGAATGACCATGAGCTGTAATAAAAGCCTTCTTCCCCTTAGCTTCCCCTCCCCACCCTTGCTTGTAGTTTTTCCCTTTAAAAACCCTTTAGAAGTTTAAGCTGGTTGCACAGTTCTGCAAATTCCATCACCTCTGTGTCGCTGGGTGCTAGCATAAATAAAATGTTTGCCTTTTTCCTTTTTTGGATGGCATCTCATTTTTGGAGTACAGCACCTTCAAAGTATTTCCCATTAATTTTTATAAAACACATAGGCCTGTTTTTAGTCACTTCCTGTGTAAAATAAATTTCTCATTTTGTAGTCTTGCTCTGAGGGCCTTCTTCCCTCTTGAGCTGTCTATACTTAACAAAAAAAGCCTTCTCTACAGGCAACAAAATCAACTGCACCACATGGTCTCACTGTTCAAAACCCAGAGATCCATAGTACACGCAAGAACTTGTATTTCATCTCTACAATCACCCTCAATCACACTAGGCACAATAGTTATTTCTTTTAAATTTAGATCAGCCTTTCCCAGCACAAGGCCAACTGTTCTTTCAGGTGGGGGACCCCATACTCCTGTGGGAATTGGGATGGGCTTGTCACCTCCAATAAGAGTGACTCTGCAAGATGCAGGTAGATCTAATCCCATGCTTTGGCTTGTCCCCCTGGTGAGTGAGTTAAAATCTCTCTGGGGAGCCACCTTTGATGTTGTTCTTGAATTTGCTGGTGAGTTTGCACTGGATAAATCTGACTGAGATTCTGACTCACAGGCTGTACCTCCACAATTGTTTTGCTGGCCTGAGGAAAGGCCCTCATCTTGGTTTTTTGGCAATGGTGTACCATCCTTATGGAACTTAGAATGACAATATTTGGCTCAGTGCCTCCCTTTTTCATCTCAGACAGAGTCCAGGCCGGAACCTGAGTCCTCCCTGCCAGAGACACGTTTCTCTTGAGGTGCTGCAGCTGCAGCATCTGTCCTTACAGATCTACCAAGAACTCTGCAATTTTTTCTAGTCTGTCCCATTTTTCCACAGTTAAAGCATTTTATATTACTCCTTTTTGCATTTACAAAACCAACCATAACCTGAGCCATCATAGTTGTCTTATAGGGCTCAGTTTCAATTTCCTGACATGCTCAAATGTATGTTGTTAAATCATTAGTTGACTTTACAGGCTTTAAAGCCTGTTTACAAACCTGATTAGCATTTTCATATGCTAATTTTAAAGTTAAAATGTTTGCAGCTTCTGTGTTTGATACCTGTCTGTGAACAGCTTCTTGTAATTTTGCCACAAACTGAGTAAAGGGTTCCTGGGCTCCTTACAGAATATGTAAGAGCCCCATCCTCTGGAATAGTTGTCCATGGTTTTTTTTTTTTTTTTTAATTAAATCTGCCAATTGTGGATATAGCTCTTTAGGGCATCGAATGTGTTCCTGAAGTGGTGCATATATCCCTGTCCCTGAAAGCATTTTCTTATTTATTGCTGGACATGGATTGGGTTTCATCCTGTTTTTATGTGCCTGCTTCAAAACTAGAGTTTTTAGCTTAACATCAAAATTAAGGAATTGAGCAGGAGACAGGCATGTTTGTGCCAGATGTTTGATATCATAAGGTGTCAATTGATATGTATCCAAAACATTTTGTAAGAGTCCCACAGTAAATGGACTTTGGACTCCATTGTTAACCACATTTTGTTTACGATTTTTCAGCAGTGTTATTTCAAAAGGCTTATGAATAAAATACTCCTGATCATCAGCATCTCTTTCAATTCCAACTGGGAAGCAAGCAGGGAGGGTATTGTTTTCTCCCCATGTGGCTGCCTGTTTCCACACTACCTGTAAGTTTCAGGATAGAGCTGTATGAGATATTTTTGTAGACTCCAGCTCCTGACATGATCCTTTTATTTTGGTGGCAGGTGCCTCAACAGGGAGCTCTCTCATTTCCTCTGTGTCTGAATCAGAGACTATTGACTATGAGCTCTTTAAGGAACTTAAAACTGAAGGGACCAGATTCCAAGTTGAGAACCTCTCAGGGGAAATGACTTGTCCTGCCTTGTGTGCCTTTTTAAGGCATGATACCTGTCTGTGAACAGCTTCTTGTAATTTTGCCACAAACTGAGTAAACTTTTCCCAGCTCTTTCCCAAATATCAATTTCTATAGTGCCTCTTTGAGGAAACTATGGATTATATTTGGTTACCACTTTTAAATCTTTTTTAAGTCTTTCTTTGGTACATGAGCCCCTGAGCATTTAAGCAGGCTTTGGAGCAGTTTTAAATACCTTTGCTCCTGAGCTGCAACCTTTTGCCCTACATTTTGCTCCCAGATAAAATGGCTTTTCACAACTGGAAGACTCACACTTTTTCTTTCCTCTCTTCTCTCCAGGCATCCCTGGTGAAGTTTTTGTCCTGTGAAGACCTCCTCCATATCCAAACCTTTCCACTCTAGGTGGACTTACTCATTCAGGGTAAAATTCCCAGTCCAGGATTTTAGGTTCCTGTTCCAGGCACCAGTTATTGGGTCTTGACCCAGATCCCCGATCTACCAAATGAGTGTTTGGTGGTGGTTAAATAAAATTAGACAATTGTATGAATTGTTAGGGTTCCAGGTGGGTCAAAACTCTTTAGTTAAACTTGAAACTCTGAGGGCTAAGACAAAAACTTTTCTGGATTAGCCCACTTTTATTAGGACAAAAGGTGGGGAAACTGAGGAAAGCGCAGGTGATGAGCAGGACCTTGGGAGTTCAAATACTTAACCAAGTAGTAAGTTATGCCAATTTAGGAGGACTGTCTCCAATTGACGTTTATGGTAGGATTGATACTGCATGAGTGATTTCTGAAGCTGCAGTCTCTATCTTGTTAATTGGTGTTGGAGCCAAGTATCCATATCTGTTGCCTTTTCTTGCCTTTGAGGTATCTCTGGCCTCACAGGCCCCTACAGGCCTCAGCCAGGACCAGTGAGTCACAGAGGTTCACTTACTATGAACCAGTTCCATCACCAGGCAAGGGGCCAAGGCCTAGGACAGACTCACAGATAAACATAGAAAGCCAATTAGTAAAATGTAAGTCCTGCTTAGAGCTGCTTCATAGTGGTCTCCAGCCGGTGGCAATGAAGTGGTAACTATGGTCATAAACATCTTGTAATCTAAAAACAACAGGGATTTTCCTTTCTGTACAGGCAGCAATGAAGTTATCTGGGAATAGCTGTTCATCTCAAAGGAACTGGTCATTTTTTCCTTGATCAATCAGTATGTCCAGCTGAGAACCTGGATAAGACTTCACAAGATAAGTTGCATCATAAGTCTTCCATTTACTTTCATCTGTTCCGAAATATCCAGTAAAAGCTTTTTTGCCCCAAGAACAGAGCACTGGGTTGCAAATTTGAGCAAATGCTGACAGATTTTTATTTTCCAGGATTTTTCAAAGCACAAATTAAAGCTCCATGGCCTCCCTCAAGTGGCCAAAAATAGACATCATTTTGGGGCCCATTGGAAAATTGGCATTTATGTGTTGGGGAAGCTCTTCTGTTATGTAAGGGTACATTCTAGAGTTAGTTTTCCAAAGATCTTCATTAGCATTCACATAAAACCCCGCTCCTGTGCCAAAGTCCCAGATATCATCTTCTCCTTTAATATTGCATTCACGAGGACTGGTGTCTGGAGCGGTGACAAGGCTGTGTTCTGGGGCAGCTTGAGGATAACCAGATTTTGATATAAACTTCTGTTCTATGCAAGTTAAACCAGACAGCCAATATATGGCAGGACGCTTTCCAGTTTCTGCCTTTGGTGGTAAGTAGACAGCAAATTTCATTTTAAATTTTAGCTCTGCACTCATGTTCAAAAACTTTCTGCAATGCCCCAAAGGACTTGTTGCTGGAAATCCACTTCAATGCCATTCTCCTCCTGTTTAACTGGTATGGTATTTGCTTGTCTGTACCAAAGGACCACCCTTGCAGGACTTCAGTGGAGGTGGCATGCTCAGATGGTCAAGCTCTGTTTCTTATATTGTTCTTTCAGAGTTTCCATCTTTTTGCATTGTTCTTCTAATTTTTTTACTATGTCTTCTTTAGATGTGTTCAGCATTTCTTTCATTACATTTAATATTTATTCTTTTACCTGGGAGACTTTCTGATCTGAGCTCTTTTATAACTTCCTAGAGTTGCTTCTTTACTTCTGTTGTTACATTTCAGGAATTTCAGGTGTATAGCTTACATTTACTTCTGTGTCCATGTCTTCTAGGCTTTCTTGGTTTGGACTGGAAGTTTGAGATTGCATTTTGCTCTTTCAGTTTGTCATTTTCTTATATTTCCAGGTTTTGAGCAATGCTCCAAAGCTTCCTTAGTGTGCTGGTAATCACCTGGTCCACATTTGACTCCTGGAGCAGACTGCAGGCAAATGCTAGCCATTTGGAGGTCACTGGGCATTGCCAAGTTAGCTCCATGGGGAGCTCTCATGCATCCTCTGGTGATTTTGGATAGATTAGAATATACAACCACAACTAAAAAAATACTCAGACACCTTATCTTTGATAAAGGGGCTAAATATGTCTACTGGAAGAAAGATAGTCACTTTAATAAATGATGTTGCAAAAATTGGCTCTTCATATTCCAAAAAATAAAACTAGACCCCTGCCTATCACCATGTACTAAAGTCTAAATGGATCAAAGATCTAAGTATTAAAACAGAAACACTAAATCTGTTGGAAGACAAAGTAGGTAAAAATCTTGAAGGCATAGAGGTAGGTAGAGAATTCATGAACAAGAATCAAATCACATGGGAAATACTGCACAGAATCAATAACTGGGATCACATCCTATTAAAGAGTTTTTGCAAGTTGAAACAAATCTCCATCATAGTGAAAAGAAAACCCACAAATTGGGGAAATATCTTAGTGAACTTTCCCTCAGATGAAGGACTTCTGTCTAGAACCCATAAAGAATTAAACAAAATCAGATCCCCAAAATTTGAAGTCCCAATCCAAAAATGGGCATCTGAGATGAATACACAGTTCTCAGATGAAGAAATACAAATGGAAAATAAATACATGAAAAAATGTCCATCATCATTAGTCATTAGAGAAATTCAAATTAAAACCACACTGAGATTCTATCTCACTCCAGAAAGAATGTGGCCAGGATAAAGAAAACTACCAACAACAAATGCCGGAGAGGCTGCAAGGAAAAAGGAACTCTTCTGCACTGTTGATGGGAGAGTAGACTCATGCAACCACTATGGAGGTCAGTTTGTAGATTCCTCAAAAAGCTGGGATTGGAAGTCCCATTCTATCTAGCTATTCCACTTCTGGGCATCTTCCCAGAAGAACTGAAAACATCATAGCACAGTGATATATGTGCACCCATGCTTATAGCAGCACAATTTGTATTAGCCAGATCTTGGAAACAACCTAAGTGCCCATAAACTGAGGAATGGATAAAAAAGATGTGGCATTTTCATACAATGGAGTACTATTCATCTATAAAGAATGATCACATTGAGAAATTTATAAGTAAATGGATGCAACTCAAGACCATACTCATAAGTGAAATTATATATAATTCACTTTTATATATTATATATAATTCACATTTATATATTCACAAAAATAAATACCATATAGTCTGCCTAGTGTAAGAAATGGTAAGAGTACATAAGATACAAAAAACTCAATAAATACAGTGAAAGGATAAGAATCTGCTTAATGGGGAAAATAATGTCTCAGTGAAAATGAAGAAAAAGAAAAAGGAAGGGGAAAGAAAAATATCTAAAATTTTAAATACATCCTTAGGATAGCTAAGATGATTGTGCTACAAATTCTATAAGTTCTTGGAACAAAATAGTTACCATTCATAGGATTTGTACTATTATGCATATTATTGTATGGTGACCTGAGGAACTCTTGAATATCATTATGTAAAATAACAACCCCAGTTATGCTCCTACCACCTTGTTTTGAAGGCCTATGTTATCAGTGTTTTGAGCTCCTTGCTATTGTTATTTATTTGTCTTTTTGTTTCATGTTTTTCTTTTTGTTTTGTTTTGTTTTTCCCTCTAATACAGAAAGGATAAGTATACATGTAGAAAGTCATACATGCACGGAACTTCTCCTAAACAGTTTATGAGAATAAGTTATATAATGCATGATGAAATGAACAGCTACTTTAAAGAAAAAGAGACATTATGGTACCCCATACTGATTCTATAACATCAGGGTGGGAAACCCAGAAATACTATTATTGTTTGTGCAGAGTGATTTTACTCTGTTTTGTACTGTTTAATTTCAACATACATTAAGGTATGGACAGATATTTTGAAGATAATGAGAGACATTATGGCAGCCATTGTTGATTTCCCTATAGTCTTGTTTTGAAGGCCTAAAATGCATTCATCATCCTGTTCTGATCAGTTTAACACTATTTTTTTGTATGAATTCATTGTGTGTGGAGATATGGACAACTATTTAGAAGAAAACAAGAGACAATATGATAGACAGTGATGATCTCCTGTTGTCTTGCTTTGAAATCTGTTTCTCTTACATTGTTTTCTTCTGATCTGCTTTGTCTGTTTTGTTATGTTTATTTTTACCCTCTTTAAAATAAAGTTTAAAAAATAAAAAATTTTTAAAAATGCCAAAAATTCTGCCTACATTTCTTCAACTTAATAGTGTCAAATCTCGTCATCCAAATCATCAAATATGGCTGAATTTTGGGCTATAATTTACTTATCCTGAGACACAATTCCCCCAATATAGCTGTAAATCAAGCCATATTTCTCTAAAACTGTGGAAAGATACATGCCTACAGCAACAGTTACAAACACATTCATTCAAAATGGGAGAAAAAGGAAAGTCACTAATTTTGAGCAATTTAGAACCCCAACCAGGAAGATTCAAGCTCTGAGAATAACTTTCTGTGCCACTGGGCCCTGTACTCGGGGCCTACATCTCCATCTCGTAGATATCTTTTCTTTTCTTTGAAGGACAGCTTCTTTCCTGCTGAGTATTTTGATGAGGTTATTTTCTGCCTGCAGAATTTTGGGAATACAACAGCCATCTTTTGTGCCATGTTAGCTCTGTGTCTTTTAGTACCATTTTTCAGTGCTGCAGGTGGTATGATACTCTCAAGAACCTGTGGGCCTGCCTTGTGTGGGAGTACATCATATGGATTTGCTGCATTAATAAAGACTCCTCCACAGCTGTTTCTTACATAGTCCTAGCCCTGCAGGTGGGCTCAGCTGAGATGTCTGAGACAATCATGAATCAAATTACTAATCTTGTCAAAAAGCCCTCTGTGTGATGGAAATACTCAGACTTTTTCATCCTTCTGAGACCATCATAAAAGCGGCCCAATTAGAGATTCTCTTTTTTCTCTGAAGAACACTTTTCTGACAGTGGATATATAATACACTAGGTTGACCACTACCAAAATCAACAAGTCCTGATTCATTTAACTGTTAACAGTTTAACAGTTCTTTCCTAAACTCTTCTTTTCTTGCTCACTTTCTGCTAGGAAGAGCTTAAATAATGTAATCAAGAGTCTATAGATTAATAAAAAATGAGAACCAGAGAGTGGAGCTAAAAACCCTGAGGTTAGAGATGAAGATCTGAAGACAGTCTATATCACAGAGTTGAGAGTCAATGAACAATTATTTACAATCCTTGATATCTATTAAAAATGCTCATTTAATTTTTAATGAAAATAAAGCAAATTTTATAACAAACAATAAGAGAATAATGATAACCAATATATTATATATCATTATCTTCCAAGTAGTTACTTAGATTAAAATTATTTTTTTATTTTCAACATTTAACTGATGCTTTTAACTGAGAGACTGAAACCCTACAATACTTTGAGAAGTGTTGAATGTATTTTGTATATTCAAGGAATATGAATTATGGAGACCAAAAGATGCAATGTTTATTGCAGATAGAATTTTTAAAAGGCTTAAGGACTTTCACCTCATGTTGTTATTTTCATTTTTATACTGCTTTAAATGAAAAAAGAGGGAACATTGCTCAAGTGGACTTCACCTAATCACAACTTACTGTGTGAAATCAGTTTTCCTGAATGATGGCAGAAGCAGTTGTAGATATGAGAAGCGTGAGACAGAAACTGATTGTTTACAAATAGGAAGGACAATACAAGAAGGAATATCAGAAAATGTTGAGATCAGAGAGAAGATGCAGTGTTGACAGCAATGATTCGGGAACCTTACTTTCATGATTATAAGAAATGATATTTTGTCAGTCATATGAATGAGTGAGGTGATTATTTCAATCTTCAGGGAAGACTCCATTTTCATCCTACACCTGACTTTATATGTCTGATAAACTAAAGAAAAACTGAAACAAGCTGAACACTATTCTGACAAAAAGAACTGGAAGAAAATAATAGGATATTATTTAAAACCACTTTATAATAAATTTTTTTGCAGAAATTGAAAACAAATCAATGGACAATAAACCATTTGATTTAATGGCCATGTAGCATTCCTACTGAATTATATGCATAAGTAATAGTTTGTAAATTATGAATGAGTATGGGAAATTTCTTAAAAATTCATTCCCAAAATCTTTGAAGTGTCTTTAATTTATTATCCAGCATTTCATTACTTATCTTGAATTGAGAGAAGAAGACAAGATGGCATGCAAGAAGGTAGATATATTTAATAGTAATGGCTCAGATGCTGGTAGTTTCTAAAAGAGTTATAGCTACTCACCATTGTGAGGTGATACATATTTAATTCAGGAATTTTGATTTCGTTAATGCTGTAAAAATCAAGACAAAGTGAGTTCTTAAGGTGTTTGTGAGATGTTACTGTTGTGCTTATTTAGACAGTTACAATTCATGACTATAGAATAGAGATGTCTGAGATATTGAGTGAAGGTTACTGGCATAACCCAATATGTGGCAATGCAATTAGATTACATGCCAAAATCATTTATGATGGAAGCTAGACATCAATAATTCTGGACAACTTCTACACAAAATAATTCAAATGTTTCCACATACACTTTAAGTTAATTTATTGGAGGACTATGAGTTACTCATAATTGTCATTAAAAGAGAAAATGATGATTTAAAATATAGAAATATCATACTTAATGTAAGAACTATAATAAACTGATGATCCTTTGAAATTCATATCACTAGAGCAAAATTTCAATGACAAAATATTCTTGAAATGATCTATTGGTAAAATTTTATTATTAATTTGAATATATATTAGGAATATATAGATATTTAGAAGTTGCCTTTTGGATAAGTTATCAAAATAATCTTATTTTAATGATTAGGCCCTAACCACTATCTTTGGTTAGAATATAATATATACACTGTTAAGACAGATTAATGCTTCAATTTTAAAAAAATACTAATAATTTCTAATATTAGATTACAGTTTGAGAAAGTCATTCAAAGGAGATATTTGTGGTCTTTAATCATTCTGATTTTATAATAAAATATGAACTTAATTTCTGCACAACAATCAAAATCTTCAAACAAAGAATTCAATACAAAAGAATTGTAATGACATACTTATTGTCATTGTTGACGCACTAATTATTGAAAAATTAGTAATTTTTCAACAAAATTGACAAAGAGCTCGTCAATTGAATTTGTCCTATAAAAAACACCCTTTTAGAATGAATCATGCAATAAGTTACATCATGATTATTTCACCAAGCATTCTACTTCTGATTGTCTATTAAAATAAATCCATGGTTAAACCAAAACTTTAGTGTGTAAGAATGTTGCAATGTATAAAAATTCAAGTTTTACAATCAAAATGTTTCTTCCTAAATCACATGAATAATTAGACTTACTTCAAGGTATTTTGTAAAAGATAGCATATCTAAAATGCCTGGGAGAATATTTTGTATTATCTTAGAATGTTATTATTATTTCCTTAAAATTTCAAGTACATCATAATAGTTTACTTATTAGTGACAACCAGTTAACTATTTCATGCTTAGATAAAATGGGCACGTATATTTTTATACCACAGTCCCCTCTCTATGCCTCTCTATCTCCAAATTTCTGTCTGCTTCCCTTTTTCTTTGTCAGTATTTCTCTTTTTGTCTCAATATGTCTCATAATTTATTTTGCTTACCCTGTTCATATATATGAAGTTTGTGTAAAAATGTTCTGTGAACAGTACCTGGCTTAAAGGAAATGAGAAAATATGGATAAATAATAGTATCATCCTCTACTAGCTAATAATTAAACACCAACATTCCTCATATTTTGAATATATTTACCAGGAAGTCTGTTGCATATTTTGCCAGTATTAGGTGTTTTTAATTTTCATGTACAATGTGCCTATTATTTGTTTTAGTGTTAATAATTATTTTTCCATTGAAAACTTTCAATGAACTACTGTGTTCATGCAACTTAGAAATATTTAAAATAATATTTTTTATTGTCAGGAATAAGTCTTATTTATACTTTGTATATTTTTTAATATTAAAGGAAAATAAATTTGAGAAAGTTCAAGATCATGGAACACAAGGATGTTTGTATAATGTTTTTATTACTATGAATAACAATTGTATAATATGTTGTTATTATTAATATATGAATCTTTTTCACATTCTCAATTAATATTTAGGATAATATTGTCATAACAGAAAAAAATTTAATTTCTCTCATTCCTATATTTGAATAACTTTATCCTTTAAAATCAAGATCCATAATATGTAGAAGGTTAGCTATGTCATAACTGAAATTTTTACATTAATTTTTTTCCAAATAGTAATATATTCATAAATACTTTAAATATGGAAATTAATGTATTAAATATAAAATTTTGTGTAATTATCTACCAGTCCAAGAAGGTCTAGCAGATGCCAAACCTCCACACATATGTATTCATCTCAAATTTGGGGACAGATGGCTTTCAAGCTGTAAGCACTAATCTTCAAGTAATTTTCTTTTCTTCAGCTGTATTAGAGGTCATGGCTGTAAACATATGTTTTACCTAAATTTTTATTCAGAAATTTCATTGTTTACATGTTTGGTTATTATTTACTGCAAGATTTGGCTGTGTGCATGTCGAAAGAGCGACTGGAGCCACAGGAGGAAGCACATTTTGGTAGAAATAGATAAGCTACCTCTATATCCTGGCTCAAACAGGTAACTTGTGTTTATCCCTTACTCTCAGGGACAGCCCACTTTCACTGCCTCTGTTGGAATCAGGCTGAGAGCCCCACAGTAGGGAGCCAATACACTTCCCTATTCGGATGCAGCTGAAGACCATTCCTACCTGAGTATGTCAGTCCTACAGCTTTGGCTGTTGTTACAGGATTGAGCAAATGCAAAAAAAAAACAAAAAAAAAAAAAAACCTGGAAATAAAGTAAAATGTCAAGTCATTTATTTGATTCAACAAACAGCATTTGACTGTCTTTATACTTTTTAACCTGTCATCTTAGCTCTTCTTAGTTTCATGTGTGCTTTTGTATTCAGCATTCTAAGAATGGGTCTCATAGTTCATTAGTAGTAGATGCATTATCACATTTTTGGCTTTGAGAAGTATAGATTTCTTTAAATCATTTACTATAATGTTAATATCTATATCTATATCTATATCTATATCTATATCTATCTATACATATGTAAGGAGAATGTCATAACAATAAAATACAAAAATAGAAAAATATCCATAACAATGAACATGGTATTGAACATTGAAATAAATACATAATACATAATTATTTAGCTGTTTTGAATGGGGCAATGTGTAAGGCCTCTCTGAGTAAGTAACTTCTAATAGATTATATGCATGCCCAGAAGAAACCAGTTATTTGGAGAAAGGGCAGAGTATTCTTTAGACAAATGGATGTAAATATTGAAAACAAATAAAATAGTCATTCTCAAGTACTGTAGTTTGAATATATTTTTCTTTTCCAAAATTCATATTGGGAATATTAATTCCAAATGCAACAGTATTGGGAGATCTGCTCCTTTTTACTTCAGTTATAAATATTGAGTGTTCTGACCAGTGGTGATTCATAGAGTCATGACAGTTCCACTATCATAAATGGGATCAGGTATCCTAATTAACAGACTTGACCAAAAGAGCTCACCCATTCTCACATTCTGGCTTCTGCCATGTGAAAACAAAGTGGTTCTCTTTCAAAAGCTGCAGTCTTCACATTATCATCTCGGATGCATAGAATAAGCCTATATCAGATGCCAAAACTGCTAATGCTCAGAAAAAATGGAAATAAATATTTACTCTTTATCAATTACCTCCATTCTCATGTACTCTGTGACAGAACCACAAAGAAACATTAAAAACCAAACTTTCATGATGACATTGGATATGTATGGACGAGGAGATTTGGGGATACCAGCTGGTCTAAAAACTGTAAGTTTAATACAAATACATGACAATTCTTGGCTTACATAAAGCAGGGAGATTACTTACTCAAAAATTTCCACTGTTGCATAATAGAAGAAATAATGATATAATCCAATGTTATATTATAAGAAGACTTTTTCTTTTGGTTTGTGAAGAAGACTGTTCATAGGATAGAGGAGGGTCTTTGGATAAGAGGTAGGACAGTAACTAAAGACATTAATCCAGTATCTAGAAAAAATTGGAAAGTGTTGCAGTAGGGATTACAAGGAGAGCAAGATAATACAGGACACATAATTTATAGGATTATTTATAGTGGTCACCAAAGGAGTCAAGTACAAAGAAAGTGCAGGAAATCGGTTCACACAAACTAAAGACACAGAGAATCCAGCCAAGGGCCTGGATCCTATGGTAATATCCTGCATAAATTCAGATGAAGACCTAAAGCCTATGACACTGCCTCCCACAAGTTCAGCTGGACGCCTAAAGCCCACACCAATGACTCATGCAAGTCTGTTTCATAGAGCTACACTGGGAAAGCCCCAAGGCTGGTGATGGAAGCTAGAAAGTCTGTGCCAGCAGGATGAAGGATCTGTGTCAGTAGCCGGAGAGTTTTGTGCTGGAGCCAGGAAGCAATACTCAAAGTAAGAACCACAGCTCCCTGAAAAGTACTACAGCCAGCTTCAGTGACAATGCAGTTCAAAACTCCACTGACCATGACGACAGCCAAGTTCATATGAGGAAGCCAGCATGACAAACTTCTCCTGGAGACTGAGCAGCACACCATCTTCCCCTCCAGAGCAAGGAAGTAAGGACCAGAGCTCCTCCAATGTGAACCACAGTCGTTCTCAGCAACAGCAAAGTCCCAAGCTCCTCTGATGATGAGAACAGCCAAGTTCATATCAGGAAAGAAGCTCAGCAAGCTCCTCCAGGAGAACCAAGGGCAACAGGAGAACCCACTGCAACAGAAGAACCACCACCACCGCACTTTATTCTCTCCAGTTCTCCTTTTTACTTGGGCAACACTCCTCAGGTGAGCCAATCATGCTTCGCAACACATTGATTCAGTTCAGCTGGCCTTACCAGTGTACCATCAGTGATCAACCCACCATAGAAATAGGCATGGAAATGCTACATCACTCAGAGCAGAAGAGAATATAGCTATGCCTCATGACTGACTGCAATGCCTTGAGACCACACAATCCACTGGCACCTAGGAAGCTGCATTTGTAAGCTAGGATATATAAACTAAGAAATAATCATTCTTAGAAGATAGAGGGTTTTTTTTTGTTTTTGTTTTTTTGGTACTGGGGATCGAAGAAGATAGAGTTTTATGAAGTTAATTTGTTACAGAGCAATACTGTGAACAAGTCTTTTATATATAATTCATTATTATTGAGATAACATAGTGTACATAAATGTACTGTAAATGTATTTCTTCATTTATACAGAAAGTATGAAAAGAGCAATACCCTGCCTATAGCTAATACATCAAATATTCTACACTTCTCATAAATCAGAAAGTATTGAGTGACCAAAAAATGCAATGCCCCCTGATTAAAAGGCATTGGTTTTTCAATCAGATCCTTTCTTTTCCAGAAAATATGTAATTATATCAATAAGGACTTAAAAACAATTATTAAATCAAGTGTTCAGATTATTATCTGCTTTATGCAAGACCTTAATAATTAAGGAGGAAATGGTATTAGAATGTAGAAATCAAAAAGGAAAAGTGTGAAAATACTGGAGATAGTTTACAACAGTTTAACAAGGAGAATTAGACAGAAGTGAGTTGACTATTGATAGTGTAATATTAAGGCAAAGATTTATTTATGATTACAGTTACTGCTCTAAAATGGCATTAGATTTTCTAGAGTCAATGATTTTTATGAATGGTACCACTTAGGATTTAGAAAGGTATTCCATGAGGAAGTTTTAAACCAGAAATATAATAGAATCTCAGTCATATAGTTACATTAAATAAAACAAATGAAAACAAGTAAAATTTAGTAATTTATCCAATATCACAAGTATATAACCAACATAAACTTTATTATTTGATTTATTTCACATCATATCTCCTCAAAACTAGTATGTAATACATCTCACTTTAGCCTAGTCATATATATCAACTATTCAATATCCACATGTGTTATGGTTACTATACTTTAAATATTTTACCATTAATGCATATTTCTTAATTTACACAGACATTAACTATTGTGACTGAGTTGTTGCAAGGAGGTGTAAAAATAAAATATAGATTTGTTACAGGAAATTTAATACATTCAAATTATTTTAAAATAACTTCTGTTAATATAAAAGAAGGTTGCAATGTTCCTTGGGTTATATTTCAAGAATTCTGTTTTCAATAATTGTATAAATTACATGATTAATGTTGGAAGAGATTAATAAATTCATAGTAAAATTAGTCATGAATTTGTATATCTAAGAGTAGTACAAAAAATAATTCAATAGGGTTCATCAAGGTCACATGAACTAAATTCACCTTTGATAGAAATTATTTAAAGTACATTAATCATGCCAAAATTAGAATGGCTCATTAATGTGGAATAAAGAATATCAGTTTTAAAACCATAAATATCTGAATGATTTTAGCTCTTGTTTCCTGAGTCATATAATCTCTTAAAAAAGTTAAACAGTATTTTAGCATTTTGTTTGATGAACTAAATTACTGATATCACATTGACTGAATTTCACTCTTATTTTCTGAATATTATGCATTTTGACAGAATTTTATTAATATTTGTTTACGTCAGTTAAAAACTCATATATTACAGATGCACATATGTGCAAGAACACATGTAAACTCTTACACCATGGTTTCAAATAAAAAGATGTTCATGAACTTCTTGAACCTTTGCTTATTTAAACTTGATCTCAGAGAAAGTGTGGAGGAAATACAGGGGAGAGCTTGTCCTGTGGATGCAAACTGTAGACAGATAAGAATAAGTAGTTTTGGTGGCTTGTTGAAAGCCAGAGATTCTATAGATGGCAATTGTGTACCTTATATCTCAAAAAGCTAGAAGAAAGGATTTTGCATGTTTTTGCCAAGAATACATATTTTTTCACTGCAATTTTAGTTATCTTTAGAGATATACAAAATATGCTAGTTAGATTTTATTCTACACAGATTCTAAACCAGTTCAAGTAAGGATTGCTCCATGGTCCTTAGATCCTATGCGCAGCTGAATTATCCTTCAAACTAGTCTCTGTAGTTTCCTTCAGAGGCATTTTGAATTATGTAGGACCTGTTTCAATTACACAGAGTGTACCAGTAATGTTGTCTGAAACTAATCTTATAATATTATTAAAATCAAAAACTTTTCTGTTTCAGCAGTTTTCATTCTACATTCATCTATTAAATTACTTAACTTACATCTTGATAAGCAATGTCGCTCATAGACAAAATAGTTAATCCTTGAAATGCACAGTGTAATCTGTCAGAGCTTGTAGAATTATATCTGGATGGTTTGTTATGATTGTAGCTGAGCTTATTTGAGCATAAATTATGGGCATAATGTGATACAAGTCTCTATTTAAACTTCAAGATATAAAAATGTGAGAGGGTCAGAGGTTTAGATTAGCAGCTCAAATACCTGCCTAATAAGTGTGAGGTTGTGAGTTCGGTGCCAGGTAGAGAGAGAGAGAGAGAGAGAGAGAGAGCATGAGCTATTCAGATAATTGTAATGTTTTCTGACAAAGTGTTTTATATTTTAAAACCTAAGATGGTATCAATATTTTGGGTCAGAGCTCACAGAGATTTTTTCATTGTGTATTATATGTTATCTGTAGCTAGGAGAGACAGCTCCATGACAAATATCATGTAAGGATGGAAACAGCATGAGCAGAGCCCTGCTTTCCATCATTACAACACAAATATCTATAATTTTTATTCAGTAATTGTTAATAATTGCTGATAATTGTCTGTGTAGAAATTTTTGTTTGATATAATTCTACTTGTCTATTTTTGCTCTTGTTTTTTCTTCTTTTGGATCGTCTCTAAAAAGTATTCTAACATTCCAGTGTTCTGAAATGTGTGCCCTCTCTTTTCTCCAAGAAGTTTCATAGTTTCAAGTGTAACTTTAAGTATTTAATTCATTTTCAGTTAATTTTCATACAAAGGAAAAGCATAATTCTTCTACAGGAAAAGACAACTACATTCCTAGATAGTCATCTAATTATTCTGACATTTAAGTTCACAAAAAGGATGCACATGAATGTTTATTTACAGCTAGCAAAAGCTGGCAAACCACAATACACAGTCTATATTGATACAAACATGAATCATTCAGCAATGAAAACAAATGGGCTGTCCACCTATGATAAAAGATGCCTGAGGGAATAATAAACTGCATTTTTATCTTATCTGGATGATGGGAGCATAACGTTAGGGATTTTATCTGGTCCATAACCCCTTCTGTTCTGTTTTTTATTCTCCCAGTCTCTGATTCCCAAATACCATGAGTTAACATTTATTCTACCATGATTTTCTCCTTGAAGTTTCTAGCTTTGAACAAGTGGACTGTGGACTACAATCTTTTCAATTCAAAGATGCCAAAATAAAATATTTACTATATTGGCTTAAGAATTACTGGGCTTTAGTTTAGACATAGGAATTTGGAGTTTAAAAATATTTAAACAATATATAGCCATGTATTTGTAAGAGTTCATGATTAATTTCTCCTTCATGTTATCACTCAAAAGGAGCTGGGTTTCTAAAAAAAATTTTTTGTTTGTCTTTTTGGTTCAAATTTTCTTGATTTCCAAAGAATTATTGAAATTAAAGATGATTTAATTCTTCATGGTCCTGTAGTTTCTTTTTCAAGTTACTTCAAGAAATAAAAAGGTTTTAATTATCTTTATGTTAGAGACAGATAGATTATATCAATTTTAAGAAAACACTAAACAGTATGAAGCTCTGCAAACACACACACACACACACACACACACACACACACATTTTTTCACAGAGAAATATCCATGGTACTGTATATATCTTTTAAGATAGGAGTGTGATATTTTCAAAATGGTATATGTTATCAATTTCTGACTTTGACAGATTGATAAATTGTGAGAAAACCATCAAGATCTTAAAGAACTATGAAACAAAATAGAAATATTAAAAGTAAATTATTATGCCATGTTGTAGAATGGACAATGATTTAGTAACTAACTTTTTAATTTTTATTTTAAACAGAAAAAAGTAAAAATAAAACAGTTTCAAAATAGAACACTAGGAAAGTAACAATAAAGAATACATTGTATACTGTTACATTGAAAGTAGCAGTTCAGACAAGGTATAGGAATGAAATATTGTCCAAAGTAACTCCTTTTTGAATAAAATATCCTGAAATGTAGTATCTCCTTTTTGCTTGATGATTAGTGAGAAAAATCTCCTGAGTCTTAAAAAATTCTTGACACATACTTTTTGGAAGGATGAAAATTTTTCAACTTTACATTTTATTTTCCTATAGTTAAATGTGGAGAGACTTGTTCAGTATTTTGAGGGTATTTTGATGGCCTAGAGCTATTGAAAATTAGTCCTCACTCTTTTAAAATTAAGTATAAATTCAAAAAGAGAACTATAGTGAAATGTCAGAGTTAGAAAAGTAACAAACACAGTGAAGTATTCAAAATGGAGGGAGAGAAAAATCATGGAGTACACAGAGAATATAAAAGGAAGAAATCAAATACCATAAGTCAAAAGCGAAGAGAAATTATAAATAAGAATTATTTGAATTTGATGAACATGCCCTGTCTCCATCATATTTTTACTGATCAGAAATATGATGTGGTTAATAAAAAGACACACATTTGAGAATTTTGGAGATCATATTTGGCTTTTTTAAAAACAACAATGGTGTCATGAAAGGGATATAGCTCCCTTTCAGCAGAAGCTGTTAGCCTATTTCCTAACTTTCAATGCCTTTTTCTTAATGTATCTGATCTGTAATTGAATTAACTGCTTTGAATTGACTTTTTTTGTGGGTCCCAACATGATGATGTTTTATAGAAATTAAAGCTTGAATCCCCTAATATGCATAGCATTGTTTTCAAGGCTCTAGTCTAGATTATATGCATACATAATACTTACTCCATGCTTCCAACCTACAGTTCACTTATACAATCATTACAGTATTTTTCAAGTAGACTAGTGTCTCCTATAATCTACATCTTAGAACAAAGGGATATAGTCATTTTCACGCTATAAGTTGTTGCTGGATAAAAATAAATGAAGCCTGAAATCTACATTCTCAAAATATGTAAAAATGCTTTATGCTTTATAAAATTATATTCAATATATAACATATATTACTTATAAGGTGAAATTTATATAGTAAGTGGCACTTAGGATAGTATCTTGGCAAATATTCCTTTTAAAATGAAAGACAGCAAATTATAAAATCAGCATCTTTGTCCTCCAACCTGAAACTACCATTCCATACACACTAACTAGTCAACAAGTTACTAGTGATTGGATGATTTTTGGGCATCTTATAAGCAATATCTTTTCACTTTTGATAGACTTCTGAACAAAATGCAGTTTGTGTTTTCAGAGAGCTCAGATAATAGGTTAACAGCCAGATAATTAAGACAGTTTGAGATATATAAATAATACTAACATTATAGGTAAATATAGAAAGAGTATATTAAGGTACAAAACTATAATAACACATCTTCATAGAGATCATAATTTCTTAATTATATTTACAGTATAAATAGAAGGTCCTTGTCTGAATGAGTCAAAATGAATACTGGTTAAGTGGCAACAATAAGTGCACAAAGGCAGGTAAAACTTCATGACTCCTTGGGGAAAGAATGTCTTGATAATCCAAGAACAGAGGAGTGTATATAAAGTTTAATGGCACTGGACAAGAAGCAGCAAAGTATGAGCTAAGGTAGTGTCTCAATATGTGACCACAGCTGGATAGAGGAAGAAAAAAATTGCTCAGAGACATGACTTCAGGTCAGTCACTGAGGGGTCCCAGAGGGGCTAACTCAGCCTAAAAGAGATTCTGGGAAGCAGGTAAGACTTCTGTAGTTATTTATTTGGAACTCAAGGACATGAGACCAAAGACGTACAGGAAAAGTATTTGCAACATATTGTGTAAGAGTTTTGGCCAGGAGATATGGCCAGAATGGGTTGGTTTGTTATATGACACCTGTTAAGTTAGTTTAATCAATCTTATACAGTGCAGCGAAGACACATAGCCAAAATAAACAACTCTGGGAACTACACTGACTTTAATTCTACTGACCCTTGTTGTGCAGATTCTGCCCTAAACTCTAACCATACATTCCTTTCATCTTTATGTAAGTACTTCAATTAATCCTTTGGTCACAGTCTCCACACTGAGAAACAGTGAGAGACAGATGCTGTACCATTAGTTTTTCATTCCACATTACTTCAAATCATACAGAATTATTTTAGAGAATAATGATGCAGTAAAACCTGGCTGTTTAATTACTGCATCTTTGTACTAGTCAACAGAAAGAGCCTCACATTCATGGAAGCTGGTCTAAATCTTTTCAGGTTCCTGGATTTATCATAAAACAGTTGTTAATATTTAGATGTCAAGTAAATTGTTCAATTGGGCATTTCTCCATATGTGCTAAATAAAACAGAATAAATGATCAAAGGAGATTGATGGAAATGAAGACTTCAAAAAATTCTTTGAGTAATATATTTCAGAGCAATTCTTACTTGAAACATATGGATGAATAAGAACTTTGCACCATCTCCCTAGTCACTAAAAATTGAAGCAAGGAAGAAGGAGATACAATAGCCAGAATATGGACCATGGGTGATTTGGATTACAGTTGAACAAATTAGGTGAATTAATGTTACTAATTAGAAAAGACCATTAGAGATGGACAGAACATGGCTGAATAGAGGAGGAACCACTTTGGAGCTACTCTGAGAGAATCAGCCTAAAACACAGCTCTAAACAGAAGAAAGGGAGGGATATATGGCCTGGTGCCAAAATCAATCTGAAATAAGAAACTTATAGATCAAACACAACATATATATTGGACATAATATATTAGCAATCTAGACGTTAGGCCTATTGGAGGCAGGCAGAGCAGGATTGACCAACTGGGAAGTTTTAAAAAAAAAGATAAGGCCAGGGATTTAGTTCAGTGGCATAAGCACCTGCCTGGCAAGTGTGAGGTCGCAAATTTGATCTCAGGTACAAAAAAAAAAAAAGATAGATTGAGATAGTGTAGCTAATTAAAGCTACAAAGAACAGACTAGGGATATGAGACCTCTGCCTCTTTTGTCTTATTGTAGAGAGGTGTTTCAGTGGTATACGAAGAGTGGTGATCAGGGAACTGCACTCTCCCAGCAAGACTATCAGGTTGATGTTTTCTTTTTTTGTGTACCAGACTGTTTAGGGATAACAATGATATTGGCAGTCAAGGCAGTGAAGGGAACAACAGACCCTTCTTTCCCCAAGATCAATGACTTAAGAGAAGAATAACAACGTGTGAGATTTAAGCAGCCTTAGGCTGCAGCACAGCAACAAGTGTGAGGTTAACCCTCCCCATGTGGGAGAAGAGATCAAAATGGAATCAACCAGAACCAGTTCAGGAGGAATCAGAGACTTGGCAACCAGTCCGCTAGAGAAATTCAGGTGACTGGTCCTCCTCCTATACTGTGAGAATAGCTAGCAGCCCAGGAAGAATCTTGGACTCCACAACTGGCCCCACCAGAAGAATTCAGGTGACCAGCCCCTCCCCCTACACTGTGGGAACAGCAATCAGCCTGGGAAGAATCCAGGGCAAAACTGACCCTGCCAGAGGAACCTAGGTAAGAGACTCCACCCCCATATTAGTGGGACCAGGCCACTAGTGGAATGCAGTCCACACAGTAGGACTCCATCTATGGTGTGCATGATAGACAAGTGAGACTAGCAACATGGAAAAATCCAAAATACAAGCCAATATCAGGAATCTGGCCAAGAGTCCTGGTTGTCTGTTTTCAGAGTATGGCAAGAAAAATAAAAACAGAGACTAGTATAGTATTGGATCAATATCTGGGAAATCAATGTCTGCAGATTGGCCCAACTCCACCATGAAAGCAGCTACTACATAATAGGTGTATACAGTGATAGGTGGTGCTAGCAAAGGATTAAATTTGGCAGAAGACTCCAACTCAAGGGGGTGTAGATGACTATATGCTGAGAAGGATCTTGCCCATGAGTATAATCCTGGGATGATTCAAGAGGGCATAGATGATCATGTGCTAGGAAAAGTCAATGGCTAATCTCAAATAGGAGGTAATGATAATTCCAAGTCTCCATTTGATCATCTGTTAGGAAAGTATGCAAAAATAGGGACTGTGAATTAGTGGTCCTCAACAAGCCAACATGTGGTAAATTAGGTGAACTAGCATTGTACTTAGGGATAAAAGCACAAAGAATAGAAGCAGGTGAGTGGGGCCATCCCCTTTAATTTTTTTTTAAGTTTTCTTTTATCTAACTTCATTTTCTTTTTGTCTTTCTTTTTCTTTCCTTTTCATTTATGCTATTTTTTTCCTCTCTCTTTTTTCTGAACTACTTGGGAGAACCCCAGCCACAGAAAACTAATGCTATCCCTCAGATCCAGAAACCAAACTAAGATAATCCCTCAAATACTCTTGCATTCTTCCTTTTCTACTCTCTTCTTTAGTTTCTCAAAACTTGTGTGGTCATCTTTTGTCCTACAGCCTTAATTTTATATGCTATTCAGTTATCTTTGTTGTATATACTATCTTCCCTAAGTTTCCTAACACAGGGTGAAACCACTCTAGGGGAAATACTTTGCCTGTGAAGTCTTAATTTATTATTGGTTCTGTTATATAACAAAGACTTTGCTCTTAAAGTTGAAAGTACAAAAGCAGTAGTTACCATGTTTGTCAGTTTCTAAATTGTGCTTGATGCTATTGTTATTGCTAATCATACTTCTTTAGCTAGGATGTTATATCTGTTGTACTTAGTTTTTCTCCCTTCTGTAACAATACTGGAAATATCTTTGGTAATAACATCACCACAGCCAAAGGCTGGGAACTCAGCCTATACCAAAGGGCTGGGAACTCAGACAACAGATACTAGTATCCCCCTCCTAATTAATTGGGAAGGTAGGATTTGAGAACCAACATGGACCAAGAACCTCCTACACGCAGAAGATTTCCTGGAAGAACAGATATTTCCTAGAAAGGACTAGATTCTACAGATATAGCTACCTACTACAAAAACTCACAAGAATCATAAAAAAAATTTTTAATAGAAAATGACAAAGAAAAGAAAATACAATTTCATACCTCCATCCCCCTCAGAAAAAGTACAAAAGACATTGATTTAGAACAAATTGAAAAAAAAATACTCCTGAAATTACTGAAATGATAGCAACTAAAGAGAAGAAACAAATCCATGAGGTTAATAGGAAATTGGATCACAAATACTCTTTCAGGTAAAAACAGCAATAATGAAGAAATTTCTCAACATATCTAAAGACATAGATTAAAAAAAGAAAAACATAGGAAAATGATGGAAATAATGAATGCTCAATATAAGAAGGAAAAAGAATGCATAAAATTGATTCAAAGATATCCAGGAAACTAAAAATTCCATTGAAAGCAGGAAAACTACTTGAACAAAACTGATGTTAGACTTTCAGACCTTGAAGACAAGATCACATCTACCAATTATGAAAGGAAAGCTCTCTTAAAAATAATAATGGATCAGGAAACAATAATTCAACAAATGTAAGATGATGCAAAGCAAAAATGTAAGTGGACAGGTGCCAATGAAAAAGAAGGAGTCAACAAAATGTCAAAAAAAATGCAAACAAGCAAACAAACAAAACCTACTCACAGAAATAACAGCAGAAAATTTCCAAACAATAAGAATCTGACATACAGATAAATGAGGCATATAGAAATCCAAACAACCATAACCAAAATAAAACTCATATAGTACTCAAGATCACAAAAATGCAGCACCAAAACAGAACATTAAAAGCTGTTGGAGAAAATAAACATCACCAACAAAGAAAAGGTCACTAAAGTTATGGCCAACTTCTCAACAGCAGTTTTGCAGGAAAACCTCTATGCTGGTGTAAACTTATCTTTCATCGACAATATAAAAGCATCAGTGCAGAAAAGTAAATTAAAATTAAAAAGTATAAAACTGACAACAGGCATAGACCTCCAGGGGATGAGATAGAGGAAATCAGATGTCACCTACCTGAACTTAGTGACATGGTAGCAGCAGAAAACAATAACATTATCAACAACAAAATAGATGAATGACATGATAAACAAAATTAGATTAGAAATAGTCTCTCATTAAAAAGAAGAGATGATGATCAAATGAAGGACTTGCCCAGTCAACGAAGAGTTGACACAGGTTTAAAAAAAAACAGTAGAGGAGGTGAGGAAAATTTTAGAAATAATTAATGCCTAAGATAGGAAAGAAATACAATCCATTAAAGAGATTGAAGTAGATATCCAAGAGATTAAAAATTCCATTGAAAATATACTCAGTCAATTGAACTAAGATGAGGACACAATATCAGATCTATAGGACAGAATTGTGGTTGGCAACCACAAAAAGAATGATTCCCTAAAAATAGCAAGGGTCCATGAAAAGTCAATCAAACATCTCTAAGGTGATTGAAAGAACATCATAAGATACATCAGGGTCAATGAGAAGGCAGGAGACTGCATAAGCCATTAAAAATAAAACATGTTCACAGAAGTAATTGCAGAAAACTTCTTGAACATCGAAAAAGAAATTGACAAACAAATAAATGAGGCATATAGAACTCCAATTAGCCATGATCAAAATAAATATCCACTAAGGTATAACATAAGTTAGATTCCAGGAAAAAAACCCTGCATATTAAAAGCTGTTAAGGGAAAAGAAACATATCATCTATAAAGAAACATTCAATCAAAATGATAACAGACTTTGCAACACAAACCTTTAAATATAGGAGATCTGGGAATAAGGTGTTTCAGGTCCTGAACAAGAACAAACTCCAACCAAGACTGCTGTATCCTGCCAAACTTTCTTTCAAAATTAATGAAAAAATAAGATATTTCAATGACAAAGAACAACTAAAGAAATTTATGACTACCAGCCTACAAAATGTTCTGAAGGAAATTTTAAAAAGACATTGAAGATCACAATATCAAAATACTAGCATACAGAATCCACTAGACAAGGTACACAATAATTAAAGTGGGATAACAGGAAACCAAAAACAGAAAAATATGTATGTCAATGTTAACAATACTTATCAGTTATAACCATCAATATAAATGGACTGAATTCTCCATTCAAATGAAAAAGATGGCAGAGTGGACTAAGAAAAAAAAATCCAACAATATGCTGCATAAAATAACACATTTAACTAAAAAAGAAATTGAAAATACAAAATCAAAGGATGAAAAGCTATACTTCATACAATAGGAACCCAGGAAAAAGCAAGAATTAGCTATTCTATTTGTAGACAAGCAAATTTAGCTGAAGACTGATCAAAAGACACAAAGAAGGTCATAACATACTTCTTAAGGGAAAATTCCAAGAAGAAATGATAACAATTCTAAATATATATTCACCAAATACCAGCACATCCATTTGTTTTATATATTTGTTATATAAAATATTAGTGGAACTGAAAGATCAATTAGCATTAACATAATTGAAATAGGAGATCAAAATACTCCACTTTCAAAAATAGTTAAACTGGGCTGGGGATTTAGCTCAGTGGCATAAGCACCTGCCTTGTAAGCACACAGTCATGAGTTCGATCCCTGGTACCAATTAAAAAAAAAAGACAAAAAAAATAGATCAACTAAGAAGACATACAACAAAGAAATATCAAGCCGCCAAAGAAAAATAAAACCTGTGAACAAATGCACTTAAGATGTCTACAGAATGATCCACCCCATAACATTAGAATACATATTCTTCTCGGTTGCACATAGGACCCTCTCGGAAATAGACTACACACAGGCTTAAAGAGCATACTTAAGTAAAGGCAAAGGAATTAAAATTCTCCCATGCACATTTTCAGCTCATAGTGCAAAGAAATGGAAAAAACAATGAAAAAAGAAACTACAAAAACACCATAAACACATGCAAATTAAATATTATTACCCTGAACAATCAACATGTCCAAGATGACCTTAAAGAAGAAAGTAAGCAGTATCAATAATTAAATGAAATCCCAATACAGCACACTGGAATTCATGGAACATAATGAAAATAGAGGAAGAAACTTTATAGCAGTCAATTCTCACATCAAGAAAACATAACATGCTCAAATAAATAATCCAGTGATAAATATCAGATTCCTGTAACAAGATGAACAAATCAACTGCAATGTTCATATCAGGGAGAAATTATAAAGCTCAGAGAAGAAATTAATAGAATAGACTCTAAGAAAATAATACAGAGACTCAATGAATTAAATAGTTCTTTGAAACATAAATAAGACTGATTAACTTTTAGTCAACCTTATAAAAAAGAGAAAAGACTCAATTTCATACAATTAAGAATTACAAGGGCAAAATAAAAATGGATCCTGCAGAAATGCAGAAGATCATCAACACCTATTTCAAGAATGTTTATTGTAATAAGACAGAAAACAGAAAAAAAGGGCATATTTCTATATGGGTTACCAAAGCTGATTCAAAAAGATTTGAAAATTCTAAATAACAGTCCATGTAATTAAAAAGTTACCCACAAAGAAAAGCCGAGACTGAGCAATTCACTGCTGAATTGTACAAGAAATTTAGACATCTAATTTCATCACTCCTCAAACTCTTCCATGAAATTGAAAGGGAAGCAATACAGATGCAAAAACAATAGAAGGATCCAATCAAAAAAGAAAACTACAATTCACTTTTCCTAATGAGTATAGACACAAAAATTCTCAATATGATACTGGCAAACACAATGCAGCAAATCATCAAGAGGTTAATACAACACGACCAACTGGTGTTCATCCCAGAGATGCAAGGATGGTTCAACCTACACAAATCAATAAATGTAATACACCATATCAACAGAACCAAAACAAACATCACATGATCATTTCAAGAGACACAGAAAAACCAATTCAGAAAGCGCAATCCCATTTGTGATAAAAGCTCCACCAAAAATTGAATATAAATAAAGTAGATTTTGTCTTAATCTGATAAAAGCAATGTATGACAAACCAAGAGCCCACATTACCCTAAACCATCAAACTTGAAAGATTTCACTCTAAAATTAGGAACAAGACAAGGATGTCCACTATCATCACTCCTATTCAGCATACTTCTGGAAACATTAATAAGTACAATTAGATAGGAAAAAGAAATAAAGATAGGAAAGTAATGAGTTAAATAATTGTTATTTGTAACTAACACTATACTCTAAACAGAAGACTCCCCAAACCAACAAAAGACTACTAGATTTAAGAACCTAATTTAGTTGCATAAATGTATGCAAAGTCAAAACTTAAAATTCAGAAGAATTATTATACACAAATAATACATTCACTGAGAAATAAGTTAGGGAATTCACACTCTTCATCATAGCATCCAAAAAGTGAAGCACTTAGGAATCAGTATAATAAAGCTAGCAACAGTTCTGTACACTGAAAACTATAATATGCTGAGAAATGGAGTCAAAGAGGATATCAGAAAATGCAAAGATATGCCTTGCTCTTGGGTAGGAAGAACAAACATAGGGAAAACGGTCATGCTCTCAAAACTGTTATGCAGATTTAAATCAATTCAAATCAAATACCATTAGCATACCTCACAAAACTAAAGAAAGCATTCCTAATGTTCATTTGGTATGAGTAGAGACCTACAAAAACAAAACAAAACAAAAATTCTTAGCAGCAAAGGCAAGATGGGAGGCGTCACAATCCATGCCTTGATATTATACTACAAAGCTACTGTGATAAAAATCAGCATGTTACTTTAAAAAATCATCGACCTGAGGATCAGGGGAATAGTCTAGAAGAGGTGAACACAAGCCCAAACACACTCAGCCACTTTGTCTTTGACAAAGGTCCAAACATATTCTCTGTGAAAAAGATAGCCTCTTTAATAAATAGTGCTGGAAAACGAGGTCTCTCCCTATACACTAAATGAAAATCAAAATAGATCAAAGATCTAAATATTAAAACAGAAACACTAATCTGCTGGAAGATAAAATAGGTAGAACTCATGAAAACATAGGTTCATGCAAAGACTTTATGAAGAAAACCCAACTGCCAGGGAAACATTACAAAAACTCAACACCTGGGATCTCATCTTATTAAAATGCTTTGCACCGCAAAAGAAATCATCAACAGAGACACAATACAAACCATTGAGTGGAAAAAATATTCTGTCACTTGCTCCTTATCCAAGGGATTAATATCTAGAACATACAAAGAACTCAAAAATTAGTCCCCCAAACTTAAAGACCCATTCCACAAATGGGCATTGCAAATGAATATACACTTCTCAGATGATGATGCACAATAAGCAAATAACTACATGAATAAATGTTCAGTATCACTAGTCATTTGAGAGATGCAAATTAAAACAATGCTGAACTTTCACCTCACTTCATAAAGAATGCCTATTACTGAGAAATCAACCCATAACAAATGTCACCAGGACTGTGAGGAAAAAGGAACGCTTCTCCACAATTGCTGGGAGAGTAGCCTATGCAACCACTATGGAAATCAGTGTGAAGATTCCTCAAAAATTAAAACCAGAGGTTCCATATGATCCAGTATTCCTCTATTTGGTATGTTCCCAAAAGAATTACAAACAGCATATAACAGCAACGTATGCACACCTATGTTTACAGTGCTACAGTTTGTAATAGCTAATTTAGAAACAGCCCAAACACTCATCTATTGATGAATGGATAAAGAAAATATATTTTTATATGCATTAAAGTACCACTCAGCCACAAAGGATACATTTGGGACACTTCTAGGTAAATGAATGGACCTTGAGACCATACTCTTTTTTATTTTAAAGAGAATAAAACAAAAGAGAACAGAACAGAGTAAATCAGAACAGAACAATGCAAGCAACACAGCACTTCACAACAAGACAACCAGGTATCAAGAGTAGCTACCATAATGTCTCTTTTCTTCAAAATAGTTGAACATCCTTTCACACACAGTAATATCAAACATAACAAAATAGTATAGGAGGATAAGAAACAAGATGGCGGACTGGTAGGTAGCAGGAGAGAGACCCTCTCTGAGAGAGACAGCTCAAGTGCCAGAATAAAACACCCTGGAGAGACCCAAACAGAGAGAGATAGAATCTCACAACACAGAAAGAAACTAAATTGCAAAAACCCACTCGAATAAGAGGTCCTGGGCTACTATTAGTGAAGATAAGATCGGCGAGCACGGCACCCGCCTCCAGATGCCTGAATTCCGCCCCACCTGAACAAGCGATCCGCGCCAAAGCGACTGGCTTGAGTCACCGGAGCCTGGAGCTGAACAGCCCAGCGGGCAGCTCGCCGGGACCGGCACTGCACACGACCCACCCAGAGGCAACGTGAATTCCCACCTCAGCAGCCCTGAAGTCGGAGGTTGGGCAGTCCAGCAGTTCTCGGGGACACGGTGAGTGATGAGAATAAGACCCTCCCACGGGAAAGGGGAAACCGACTGGACGACATGTTGGATTTGGGCAGGACAGCCCTAACTCCATAAGGAAGTGGCTTCAGCTGGTTATTCGCCTCGCTGAGCGGATTGGTGGAATCTGCTTGAACTAGGCCACGCCCCTGGCGGGGACCCAGTTACTTCCCTGAGATCAGTGCACACTGACGCAGTGAAGGCCTGCAAAGGTAGACTGGCTCAGAAGGGAGGAGCTAGAGCACACTGCCCCTGGGTGAAGTCTAATCTCTGATAACCTATTGAAGAGGGCTAAAGCTCCTAGCCTGCGCCCTCTAGAGGAGCCTTAAACAACAAGAACAGGGTCTGGGAATTACACTGTATACTTGTATGGAAGGAACCAAAACATGACGAAAGGGAGAAATAAGAAAACACTCCCAGCCCCCAACCCTGAGAACATTGATCCAGGAGAGGTAAATACAAAAGAGACTGAGGGCAGCAAACATGCAACATCAAACATAGCATTAGCGGACATAAAGAGATATCTTCAGGACCTCGTAAGCGGGACCAAAGCTGAAATATTAATTCAAATTAAACAAGAGATAAGTAGATTAATAAAAGAAGGGCTGGGTACCTCTCAAGAAGACACAGACAGAAGAATAGAGGAACACAAATGGAGAGAAAAATTTATTGAAGAATTCAGAAAAAAACCTAGAATTTATGAAGCAGATTCAAAGGGATTATCAGAAAACTAAAGACTCGATAGAAAGCTGGCAAAACTGCTTGAAAGAAACCAAAGAGAGACTATCAAAAATTGAACACAGGCTTGCAATGTGGGGTCATGAAAGGGAAGATCTCTTAAAAATAACAAGGGAGCAGGCAGTAAAGTTACAAAGACTGGAAGATGACAAGAGGATCTATAACTTAAGAATAAAGTATGTGAATGA
>PVJX010012999.1:0-49125 GCA_004027295.1 Dolichotis patagonum | reverse complement strand
AGTCTGTGAAAACAAGACTAGCTGTTCTGCTGGTTACAGTTCCTTCTGGGAATTGACATTCTCAGTGATTACCTAAAATCTGTCTGTAAGTCCATCTTTCTGTATGTCCAACAGCCAACCTGTCTACTATCTGTGGATCATTTATCTTCTTACATTGTATTTAGTGGTATTTTATATTTGACTCTTCATTGTCTGGCGTGGATTGTTAAGTACCTTGTATATGTTTACCTTATTATTTTTAAGTATAAAGGGGAGTTCAGCTGTTACCAAATTGTGTTTTGAAACTCCTCCTCAAAGTGGAAACTGACCTTTTTTTTCCTGATAGCTAATAATATAAACTCAGACTAACGTGTTGCTTTAAACAAACTGGGTTTGCTGAGACCAGTACCAGGGATTAACAAGGCAGTTCACCTTGACGGTGAGGACCGTCGCGTCAGGAGCCAGACGATGCCTGCTTGACAAGCAGTGAGGTGTTCTTAAACGCGGAAGGCGAGCCAGGCTTGGCGCGGCTTCTGTCTTTGAAGGAATATGTTGCTAAAGGCACCGACTCTAAGCTGTTCATTTGCATAGATGTTCCCAAGATTACTGCAAGCTAGGCGTGAGAAATAGTATTTACATCCCACAGAGCGAAGGCAATGTTACTGAATTTAGTGGAAAAATGCCTATTTTAAGAGCATAAATATCATCTGTCTAGAAGCAAATGGGTGTGAGGAAAGGGTTTGTTTGGGGTTTGTGTATGAAGGAAAAGGACCAGGAGCTCAGCCCCAGAGTTGTGTTCCCTCTGCTCGTAGTACTTCCCAGAGGGGGTGATGTGTGGCCCAAGAGCCCGTGTCTGTCCCCGTGCGGTTCAGCTCAAGCACACGCTGTGCAGCAGGGACCATCTAGGTAACTGAAAGGAAGGGTCAGTGGTTCACAGCTCTTGTCATTGGGATGCTCAGAGCTTCATAAAGCAAGACACATCTGCAGATAGAAAATACAACAGAGCACCGAGGGCTGCAGCAACAGCACACGCAAGGCTGATGAGCAGACACGCGAGGCTCAGTGTGGACTAGAGGAACAGAGGGTCAGCTAACAAGGCTTCCTCCTTAGCTGGCTCCTCAGAGAGGGTGCGTATGAGTTAGGTTAGGAGGGTGATGGGCAGCACAGGGGAGGAATGCAGAGGCTAGGGGGCTGGCTAAGTGTGGGGCCCCAGAGCAGCAGCCATGGTCCACTGCAAAGATCTCCAAGATCTTTGAATCAAGTAGAATGTGGAATTGGAGAGGGTCAGAGTTCACTGTGGAGGAAGAAGATCAATTCAGGAAATGTTTAGTCAAAAAGCAACAAAACCTACAAACAGCTTATGGGATGTGAGATGCAGGGCACAATAGGAGCTCCGCTTTCCGGCTCAGAGTCAAGGATGCCATGAATCCCCAAGGATGTCACTGAACCAGAAAATGATGTTTCTTCTGCGCAGACGCAGCCCCATGGCAGGGGGCAGTGCGTGCAGAACCCAGGTGGATTTCAGCCTCCACTGGACTCTTGGCCTGGTGCTGCTGGACTGTGTACAGTCGGGGTGATTGTTGGGACAGCTGTGGGCACAGTGGTGACCAAGGGCCCTTAGTGCAAGCAGAAGAGGGTGCAGCTGGTGCCACTGGGGGAAACATGAGTTTGGTTGTGAGTGTGTTAAGTTTGTGGTATTTGGAGGGAGCTGTCCAGGTGGACATGTTAGTGAGGAAGATCTATGTATCATCCTAAAGCGTAGGGATGATTTAGGGCTATTGAGTTTAATACATATATAATTTAATACATACATATATGTCACTTGTTAAATTATTCACAATGAATGGCTTTTTGAATTTTAACTACAGTTTACGGTGCACACATCATTGGTCACTGGTTCTCCCAAATGACTTACTTGCTTTATAAAACCCTATTCTAAATAACTTTTCAAAGAGTGTTGGCCATCATGGTGGGTGTATGTATGTGACATGGATGTGCATGTGTGTGGTACTGGGGCACACACCCAGGGGAACTGTGCCACTGAGCTACATCCCCCGGGATGGAGATAATTATTATCAAGGAAAGGAACAGGAGTGGGAACTATAGAGGTGGAGTTATTAAGGTTTTCTAGAGAACCAACAAAATCTGTCTGTCTCTGTCTCTCTGTCTCTCTGTCTCTCTGTCTGACTCTGTCTCTCTCTCTGTCTGTCTCTGTCTCTCTCTCTGTCAGCACTCTGTCACTGACACAAAATACCACAGTTTAAGGGAGGAAGGTTCATTTTGGCTCATGGTTTTGGGGTTTCCGTCCATGGCCAGCTGGCCACAAGGCAGAGACTTCATGGCAGGAGAGCATGGTGGGGGAAAGCTGCTCACCTCATGGAGGCTGGGAAGCAGTGCATTGAAAGGAACCCAAGCAGAAGGGGCTGGAGACCAGACAAAGTCCCCACTGCCCCTGTGGCCCACTTCCTCCCAGAAGGACCCACCTGCTAAGAGCCTGTTCAGCGATGCTGCTGGCAGGGCCCACCCTCAGAATCTAGTCACCGTCCAGGAACCCCTCAAACTGGCAGATTGACAGTGTCTTTTCTATCAGTCTATCTAAACCCTTTCATCTGTTATATAATTATGTTAAGAAGCTATCTCACCCTGCTTTGAAGGCGGACAAATCTGAGACCTGCAGGGCAGCAAGAGGCCCAGGGAACAGCTGACGCCGCAGTAGTAATTCCCAGGTCTGTCTGCAGGTGGCGTGCGCGCTTTCTCGGGGGTTCAGCGCTTTCCTCCGTGGCCTTCCGCTGAGTGAATGTGAGTCACCACTTTATGGAGGATGCTCTGCTTTCCTCAAAGTTGGCTTACTTAAATCTTAGTCATGCCTTAGAAATGCCTTCACAGCAATGTGTGGACACCTAGGTGTCCTCTTATTCCCGTGCCTGTGTTATTTCCATATGACAACTCTATGTGTTCCTGGCAATTTAAAGGTTGGTAGAGTGACCCAGAGTCCTCTGATGGCTGTCTTTTATGGAGTAAGCATCTACAGCATTCTCAGTTTTGACTCTCTCCTGGGCTCTCCTCATTTATTAGGATGTAGTTTAGGGTTCTTCATGTGCATTGTGGCTGTACGTTTACACATTACAGTTGGCAGAGTGACATCATGTAAGATGACCTGTGGTCTCACGCAAGGTTTGCTATGATTGGGTGAACTTCAGGATTTATATGGGACATCTCAAGTGACTGTCTAGGGTGAGGTGTGCATCAAGGTGTTAAATATAGGTTGGTGCCCAGCTCCAGAGCTGTTGTCTCAGAATTCACTTTCCTAGGAGGAGGGGTGACTGGGGTGGGTCAGGATCCAGTTCCTGCGTGCAGGTTGATTGTGTCTTTTAGATCAATTCCGAGAGAGCTGTGAGCCGGATGGACCCAGAGACGAGCGCGCTGTTGAGGAGGTCGCGTGGACCGCGCTTGGGCAGGCCTGCAGGAGATGGGAGCATGCCATTTTCCTTAGCAGTCTTCAGCTCACTGTGTCCTGTTCTGAGGACGCGGATCCTGAGGAAAGTCAGGACTTGGTGTGGTTACTCCTGGGCAGTGGTTCTCTAGATGTGGTGGTTCCCAGGCAGCAGCGCCAGCTTCCTCTGGGCCAGTTTGTAAGGAATGCAAATTCCTTGGCCCTCTGGGGTGAGTCAGATCCTCGGTGAAAGCCAGAAATCAGTCCAAGCGGTTCTGGTGGCCGCTTGTGTGTGAGAACCATTGTCCTGGGGTCCTAGGAGCTTGATGTCTTCTCTCTGCTAGTGCCATAGTGATCGGTACTGGCTCTTGGCATTAAAAATTTTTAACATTTATTCCTCATTTAAAAAAATTTTTTTAAAGGATTTTTGCCTCTATGTTGATTAGGGAAGTCGGCCTGTAGTTCTCTTTTTTTGGATGGATCTTTCTCTGGTTTGGTATCAAGGTAATGCTTGCTTCCAGGAAAGAGTTCGGGAGTACTGCTTCTCTTTCTATTTCACTGAAGAGTTTGAGGAGTACTGGTATTAGATCTTCTCTGAATTTCTTGTAGAACTCAGCTGTGTATCCATCAGGACCTACACTTTTCTTTGTTGGTAGAATTTTAATTACATTTCAATTTCATTGACTGATAGTGGGTTATTTAGGATTTTTATGTCTTCTTGATTCAGCTTGGTAGTTCATATGGATCTAGGAGTCTGTTCATTTTATCTGTATTTTCCATTTTATTAGAATAAAGTTTCTCAAAGTAAGTATTGATGATCTTCTGAATTTCTGCAGGATCTGTTGTGATTCTACTCTTTTCATTCCGAACTGCATGAACTTGAGTCTTTTCTTTCCTTTTTTGGTAAGATTGGCTAAGTCTTTATCAATTTTATTTAATCTTTCAAAGAACCAACTCTTCAATTCATTGATTCTTTGTATTGTTTTCTTAAGTCTCAATTACATTAGCTTCTGCTCTGATCTTTATAATTTTTTCTCTCATATGAGCTTTGGGCTTGACTGTTCTTTTTCTATAAATTTGAGGTTCAGTATTGGGTTGTTTATTTGAGCTCATTCTGTCTTCCTGATATGGGTGTTCATTGCTGTAAATTTCCCTCTTACGCCTGCTTTCACTGCAGCCCTTAAGTTCCGGTATGCTGCATAGGCATGAGTAACTACTTTAAAGATAACAATACTCAATGTATTAACTATTTTTATTCTATTATTTGGTTATGAAATTTTGTTTTACTTTTTTCCATAAAAAGCCACAAAGAAAAAATAATAAAAATATTTTTAATTGGTGCCATTTGTCTTTAATCTACAAAGATCATTGTCACCTCCTGTCACCCCTCAGTCATCTCGTTCTGCAAAGGCGCTTAACCTTCTGTCTGTCTGCATTGGCACAAATCCCCTCTCTCTCTGACGTACACCTCAGTTTCTAACATAATCCTGTTGCTTTTACCATTGATTCTAGCCCACCTTGAGATTTCCCGATTTTGAACTCCAGAACTGCTTAATACTAACCCAGGTATGGGTTTAGTGTGAGCCCTTTCACAGCTGGATTTCTGGAACTATCTTTCAATGACCCTGGTGCCCATTCATATTTACTACTGATATGGATTGCTTGGGTTATTATAAGAAAATGAACTTTCAAAGGGGTGTCTAATTAATGTCAGTTTTGTGTTGTTTGGAATACATTGCTATTTTAACAAATATTCACGTTGGGTAATTAAAAAGGTGCACTTTTATAATGAGTGTCATGTTGCATTGTCACTTTGGGGCTCAAAGCCAGTTACAAAGTATTTTCATGAGCAAATTTAACCACTTAGTACATTTAGTGAGTTCACATCTTGGCTGTATTCACTGGAGGGAGAATGATCTCCCATGCTTAGATGTTCCTAGACTCCTTAAAATATTAATAAAATCTTTTGCTTTCTGGGTTAAACTTCTGATTTCAAAAGTGGCATTTCTAGTTAACCAAGTAAAATCTCACTGGGAGATTAAGCACATAAAACAGAAAGCAAGTGCTCAGTGGAGTGTTTTTAAAAATCTTCGAGATAGTGATTTCATGTCTTAACTATCTAGCAATTTCTAAACACTAATAATACTGGTCAATGCATGTCTTCCTGGCTCAACATTTTCTTTATATTTCTATATAAAATTTTTTAAAATTACATTTTTAAAAGTGCAGGTATACGAGTAAAAATTCAGATAGTGCAGACAGATATTAAAATAAATAAATCCTTCACCATATGCCTCACTATACACTAACTACCCCCAATTGTTTTCTTGAATGTGTGACCGCAGTTCCTAGTTTCTTGTCTATCTGCAGGAAACAAAAACAAAAAAGAAAGCTAAAGCCCCACCCCCTTCACACACACACACACACACGTCACACGTGTCCACGTCCGGGTGACTCACGGTCTACCTGTTGTCCACACCTTGCTTTTCTTCCCTGCTGCGTACATCTTGGAGCTGCACATCTCATCTTGGTTTATTCAGTGCTAAGCAGCTTTCCTCTGTGACCCCGTCACAATTAAACAGTGCCCCTGTGTAAGCCCCAAGCTTGTCTTTGTCTGTGTGCTCACACACCATGTTACAACCAGTGTTCTTATTTATGTAGCTTTTTGCAGTGGGAAGACTTTTCCAGTTGATTCATAGGTAACTCCACTTGCCAGTGGAGTTGTCTCACTGAAGGGCATGCGTGTTTAAAATTTTCATGAACCTTTCTATGACCCTTCCAGACAGGCCACCCAGCTGATGCCCTCCCTGGTTTTATAGCCCGTCTCTCAGCCTTGCTTGCTCTATGCTTGTGTGGGGGTGAGCTTGTGTTTCTGGCACTGGCGCCTTCCCGCTGCTGTGGAATGAAGGGTGTTTCTCTGCTCCTCTGAGACACGTCCACATCTCGTAGCTTTGCTCTCTGCATCCGGCTCAAAGGTTAGCATCATGGGGGCACGCTCTGCTAGCTTTTCCCACCCACCACTTTAAGAACAGACTCACATAGTGAAGGTAATTGGAGAGAAACTATGCATTTTCTTTTCTCAAAATGATTTTGTAGGTGTTTGGTGTGTATATGGGTGTCATGGCCACAAAACTTCCCAAACAATATGGGGGCCATACGATTTTAAATTTCCTACAGAAAAACACAAGTTTCACAAAGAAACAGGTAAATTCTATTTGACTGTACCGGACTAAGTCTACAGTCTCTGTGTGCACAATGTCTGACACTGAATGAACCTTAGCGTCCGTTCTTCTCCCGCAGACTTCTTCGAGGCAGCATGACGTACGTATTGAGTTGGGAACACTGGCAGATACAAATCATCATGTTTCATTATCTGAGGGTCTTAGAGCCTTGCTGAGCATAAGAGAGCTGGCTTCCGTGGACTAATGCAAATTCTCATGCAGCACTTTTGTCTGAAAGGTTAATTCGTATATTTTTAATTTGTATTCTATATTGGCTCAATGCAAAAATGAATCTGAAAAGTTGACTTGAATCATCAGGTAAGATTCAAATAGTAACTTGCTACCGGAATTATTAAATGGAAGCTTGGCATTTTCTAGGTGACACCATAATGCAGTGACTGTGGGCAGGGGTCAGGTTCCTCCGGAGCAGGGACAGTAGAACTCTTGAAGTCCTCCAGCACCCCAGAGACCTCTGTCCAGGATGCCACACAAAGGGCTGTACAGGCATATCAGGCGCTGGAAGTCCTTTGTTTTGTTCCTGTGATGGGAATTCACAGACAGGACCATGCCGACCCTGATTAATTAGAGGACAGCTCTGTACCTTGTCTTTACAGCACGAGATGTGTCCAGTGCCATCGGGGCAGCCTGTCCAGGCTTTTCGGTTATTTTCCCCGATTCATAATCCTCCCTTCCACAGGAACGGATTGGAAGTTGGTGAGCAGGAAAGGACCATGGCAAGCCTTGTTTTATCTTCCTTCAACCCGGCCACCCTCTTTTCAGAACATTATTATTTTCTTCCGTTAGGCTTTATTCTCAACTTTTGGAACTAAAGTTTGAAACCTGAGAAATCACAGTAATGGTTTTATTTTTCTCAATTCATACTGATTTCCTCGAGTCTTCTGTCTGGGAAGATAAATGCATGTGCTCATTTTGCTTTTTGTTTTTGCTAATCCATTCTCTAGTCATTAAAATGCAATGTAGATGCGTTACCTTTATGCAATAATTAATTAGCCCAGTCTGCAACAAAGAATAGTAGCAGGAACTTTGGAGAAACCCTACTCAATCCTTTTGTTCCCTTTTTTCTTTCTTTTTATCTTTTATTAGTACCTATTTGCAGGGCATGATGATTACATTTATCATGGGGAGCTGGTTCATGCACCGAACACAGCGTGATTCTTGCTTTTTTCACTGTGTATACCTCCTCCCCCGCCCTACTCCCCCTTCCAACTCTTGGTCCCTTTCTCATTTGTAAAAGCTCTACTTTTATCATTTAAAAAATCCCAACAGATGAGGACTATCTGGTCTGGATAAACGGGAGTTGACCTTAGATCATCTACCCCCCAATTCAGCATTCTTTCTGATTGTCATATGATATTAAATTTCCATTTTCAAAATTGTTTAAAAAATGTGTTAAGAGTGTGAGAGAAATGTCAATTTATTTTGACATCCAGAATTATGATCCTTTGTGTATATATGTTTGTGTCTACATATCCATAACTCTGACCCTTTGGGAGAACATACAGACATTGGGCAGTTTAAATTCAAGGTGAGAGGTAATGTTATTTTGGCGAGGAGTATTTTTTTCTTTCTAGGCTGAATTTCAATAGGAAATGAAGAAGTGTGAATCAAATATCCTGATCCAGTAGCTAAGTGACAGCACGTTGCCTATTTCTTTTTCTTTCTGAATGATCCAGTGATTATGAAAGTGCTTCAGTGACTGTCACGTGAGCATAATCAGCCCTTGAATACTGTCTCTTGTTACCGTTTCAGGGCTGCTGTGGAAGACAGTTGTGTTGTTCTGAATTATGTAAATTTCCTGTGTGCTGACAGAATACAGAGGATGAACAGGGTGTGGAGAGCTACCATAGAAAATTAGCCTCAATTCGGGGGTTTATCTCGCACAGCAGAACGGGGCAAGATGTGACTGGGTAATGACTGTGCCCGCTCCGCTCGCTGCTCGGGCCCAGGCAGAATCCTTACCACGCACCGTGGTCCGTGTTCTTTAGACAGTGACCTCTGCAGGGAGCTTGTAGGAAACCCATCATCTCAGGCCCTGTGCCAGACCCACTGGGTCAAGGTCTGCATTTTAGCAAGATTGCCAGGTGGCTCATGTGCATATTAAAGTGGGAGAGGCCTTGGCTGATAGTTTGGTTACGTAACATTTGGTTACGATGTTACTGTATTAATTGCACAGGGATTTTTCTCCTAACTTTGGTGTGAACTCGGCTAAGCAGAAAGGTCCTATTTGCTTTATTTATGTATTTATTTACTTGGTTCCTGGGATCGAGCTCATGACCTCACGCTTGCCAGGCAGGCGCTTATGCCGCTCAGCTAACCCCCGGCCCAGGGCACTGCTCTTGGACCTTTCCTTTATGCTTTCATCGGACAAATACTCATTGCTCTGCCAAGGCTGTGTCTGACACTGAACTCTGGTTAGGACGCTGTCTTCTGTGGGCTCACCAGAGAGGCGGGACGAATAAAACAGATGTTTGTAGCAGAGTGTGATAGGCCCACAACAGAGATCTGCAGAGGTGTTTCCAGGCCTCAAGGGCTACCCAGTATAGCCTGGGACGGGGGGCGGTGATACAGGAAGTCATGGAAAGTGCCCCAAGTTGGCTCCTAAGGGGTACATAGGAGAGCATCAATTTTCTATCATTGCGTAACAAATTAGCGCACATGTAACAGCTCCCAGCGCCCCTTGATTGTAATTACCACTCATTTTCTGAGAAGTCCGATGGGGGCTTGAGAGTCTCTGCTCAGGGTCTTGGGGTGACTCCCATGGCCTCCCTCAGTGTCCTCACCCAAGCCTCTGCTGCGATTAGCAGACTCAGTCCCATGGGGGCTGCAGGGCTGAGGGCACTGTCTGAGGATGTGAATGGAGGGCCACGACGGTTCCCTCAGGTCCCTGCACCACGCAGTGACCAAGTCCTCAGGGTCAGGGGCAGAATCCCTGGCTTCCTAAGCAGAGTTGGAGCCTTCGTCACTCCGCAGTGTGAGTTATGCGCCCCAGAGCCCCTCGCCATCTGACCCAGGTTGTGTCACTGGTTCTTCCCCCTCAGAGGTGGAACTTTTGGGGTCATCCTGGAGCTCTGCCACTGCAGGGTGGCCGAGGCATGGTGCAGCAGCCTCACGAGTCAGGGGACATCTGAGTCACAGATAAGAAGGGCCTCATCACTTTGGCGATGATGGAGGATAAGAGGCTGGTGGCCATCAGGGCAGAGGACTTCGGAGGGAGGAGCCAGACGCCCGCCGAGGTTGTCCTGGTACCCGGCTGGCCTGGCTGCACTGTATTGGTACTTTCTTATAGCTTCTGGCACCCAGTAATGGCTCAGTAGTCATTTTTTAAAAAATGAGTGGCTCAATTGGGGGTTTTTAACATCCTTGTTTTCTCTCCCCTCAGGACACCTTCATGAGAGACTGGGTTCTTCTGAGGCTGGTTCTTCAGTCAGTAAATCCAAAAAGGCAGGAGAACTTCATTTGTATGAAGTTCCTGCCCATACTCTTAGCAATTTGAGATCTGGCCAAATGACTACCATCAACCAGGGTCCTGTGCCATAAAAACAACTTTACACGTGGGGCCATAATCCTGAGAACAGTTGTGTAAAGAAATTATGGTTCTGCCCAAGTCACAGACTAGGAAACTGAGGCCCACGTAGGTGAGATGAATCACTCTCCCAGTGTTGCCCGGTTAGTAAGGGGTGGGCACAGGCCTTGAAACTTCTCAGGGTTGTGACCAGGTCTTCCCTGAGCAAATCTCTCTCCTAGCTTAACAAAATACATCTGAAACATGTACAGGAATAAACTGAAGAAGTAATTATTGGCTGAGCTTTCTAAATCATAAAAGTAATTTTTCAGCACCAGTCAGTCATTATGCAGAGGTTTCTGTGTAACTCAGCTGCTCAGTCCTCATCTTCTCTGATGACAATTACTTCCTCTTGGGAAGCAATCAAATGTATTTCCAAAGATGAATTCAAACCCCCGCAATCCTTTTCTTTCTTTGAGGGAAGATTTTCAAACTGGGAAATCCTGTTTCTCAGCTTTTAAACGCGCAGTATGAATGTTTAAGTGGCCTATGTTGTTTGTGGCTACCGAGTTATGTAAACAAGACGCACCTCTGGATGCCCATTTTCAGAATGTTTCCCGCTTGATCCCTGTGTTTATGTACATCCATTCATTCTCTCGGTGTTGGCCAAATGACCCACTTTCTGTGAGCAGCTGCAGTCAGCGTGCACTGTGGCTTGCTCGGCTGTGGGGAGCTGCTCTGATGTCCTGCTTGTGCTTATCTCATGCATCGTATTTAATTTCTGGCATTCTTGTGGGAAACTTCGATATCACACGTCTGTGCTGCAGTGGTCAGTCTGGGTCCAGTTGCATAAGTTTGTACAACCGAGAGTGACGAGATTACGAGTGGGCAGTCAGCAAAAGCGGGTGGGAACTCGGCTTGCTTGGGCAGTGGCCTTGAGTGGTGCAGGCCTGCTGTGGCTTCCCCAGGCAGACTCCTGCGGGAGCTGCGGGAGTACCTCTTGTACTCTCGCCAGTGGCCAATCAGGACGGTGACAGCATCCTCCTCCTGGATCTGGACTGATGCCTGTACCCTGGCAGGCTCCTGTGTGTTGTCTCCTCAGTCACAGGGATCTTCACAACTCGGCTTCCTGCAGACAGAAACGTTCCTTTTGAGTGTTTCAAGCAGTTCTTCAGAAATGTGGCCTAAGCCAAGTTTCTGTGTTCCAGGAGCAAAGTGGAGAAGAAAGGAAGCCCAGACACCTGCGAATCTCAGTGATGGAGATAATCACCACACGTTAGACTTAGTGCACAGTGACTGACGCTTAAAGAAATTCATGTTTAAGAGAACAAAACCAAACAAAATAAAACGGAATACAGCCAAGCAAAACAAAACAGTGAAAGTGATACAGGATTTCAAAACAAGGCCATAGGAAATCAGCAGTGGCTGCTGTGATGTATCCTGTTATCTTCAGAAGAGCTGCCCAGACCATGACTTTGAAGTGCAGTTGCCTTAGTGGTTTTTAATTTAGGTATGTAATAGTGCTTCTCTCACGTACTCATGGTGTGTTACACACTGTTCTATAAACCTTATCAGTGTCACCAAAGATTTCCAAGGGTATGCATGAAGGAGAGTCTCCAGCTGCGGTTGTTACATAACTGTCTTTAAAAGAAAAAAGGATCTGAGGAAAATACCTTCGGATTCATCAACTTTCTCTGTGGAAAAGAAAAGATGAGCTACTACTTAGTTTATTCTAATACCTTACTTAAGATTTTCCCAGCTTGGATTCTTTTTCTAATGATTATACTTGTATTATTTTATTAAAGCCGTGTTTTAGAGGAGATTGTGCATTCACTCTAAAATGAGTATCTCTCATTATAGTTATTAGACAGCAACAGCTTTTAGATAATAGTCTCTTCATATTTAATTCTCTAATGCTTTACATTTTAATCAACAGATGCAGATGTTGTCTCCTTGGAATAAAATCCACATATTTTGTGATTATTACTGTGGAAGCAGACAGCTGTGTCGTCAAATGTCCAGCACATTTGTGCTGCCCTTAGTGGAAGGAGGAAGGCAACTTTGATCACGTTCCTCTGATAAACTCTGGAAGTACCTTGGATATTTGTTAAGTAAGTTTCTAAAAAAATGTAAAAATACCTTGAAAAAATGACACACAAATATTGAGATTTGAAAGACCGTTTTGCATTGCTTAGTCTTGGGCCACACTATGGAAAGTTTGTGAACTGCTGCCTATATGATTTTAAAACAAAACTGCAATTTGAAGCGAATATCACGAGTTAGTAGTTTTAAATTTCTTTTCTTCTCCTGCTGCCACCCCAGCGCTGTCACTGCTCTTTGTTGAAACGCAAAGTAGGCTGCAGTGGTTTGATAATTATGTAACTTGCTGTTCAGCTCCATTGAAATGAGCTTCAGTTATGCAACGCTGGAATTTTAGAAATAAATTTGGGCTGTACCTGATCTTATAGCCGGGTAGCTTTTTAAAACAGTTTCTCCTTCTCAGAGAGAGGTTTTTGCTTTATGATGTTATCATCCCCCTCTCCCAGCTGTATTTTCACATGAATGTAGATTGTTTTAGGTTCTTTTATTCTGTGGTTTGAAGCATTCCCTCTAGGAAAGAAAAGCAGACTCAGGTCACCAATTAAAAATGTTAATTTTCTCCACACTAAGGTGCGTGATAGAACTGTGCCATCTGCAGCTTCATTATATCCAGGTATCTGTTTACCAGTAAGATTTTTCAGTTTTAAGAGACAGTAATTTTTGCTGTTGTTCATCCATTGGGGGACTGGCTGTGTGGTTGGTTATTGGCTCATTCGTAACAGTTTCATTCTGTGGTTTAAGGTACTGTTGTTATTTTTGCTTTTGCTAGCAATAGAATATAACTAAATGTTTAGGAAAAGCGTAAGATTTGACTTGCATATGTGGCTACTGTTCAGTGCTGATTGTAATGAAGATTAGGTTATTTGAGGGCTTTTGAGGTACCTTACATTTCTACTACTGCTAATAGTATATAGGAGATATTTCCTCAAACTTTCTTTCCTATTACAATGTGTTTTTCTCATACAGTTTGTAGAAAGGATTTAAACTTTTCTTTAGATTGATTATGAAACAAGACATATTTGGTCACTGACTTCCTGGCTGAAAAATAGTACCAAAAGGAAAAGAGAAACTGTGTGTACACTTCCATGTGTACTGAGTAGAAAATTGTACTAAAAATAAAAATAGACATTTGGTTCTTGGCAGTGATTTTCTAGCCAGTGTGTGCTCCTTGGCCATTATTTTAATAATAATTTGTGGAGAACTGATCTGAGCTACTCACATTACAGCCCTGGTTGCGGTGCGGATGCTTAGGGAAACTGAATTCGTCACGGTGCACCCAGTACTCAAACCCTCACCCCGGGAGCCCCCGAGGCCAGGCTGCCTCTGCGTCGCAGTTTTCCTGCTTTGCAGCTACTAAGACAGAGGCAGAAGAAGCTGGAGAAAGGCTTTGGGGACAGCAAGTGCTGATGACTGAGGTTTTATCGGTGTCTGGCTTCGTGTCTGGTGTCCTTGGGGGCAGAACGAGCTGAGCTAGATTTTCCTTGACATGGTAAGGCTTGAGATAATTTTTTTGGATTATTTTGGAACCACTTTAAGCTAAAATTATTTCTGATACATCCAAGCTTTAGCAACTGTCTGAGATGTGCCTTAGAGAGGGGTGGTCTCAGTCACAACTCTTCAATAATTATGGGTGACTGAAGTCAGACAATTAATACTGTCAGTCTTTATGTAACTCCATGTTTACATGCCTTTGCGAAAACAGAAAAACTTGATTTCTTCTAAAAACCCCTGATTTCTTCAGTTGGTCAAATGATTTGGCTTTTCCTGTTCTAAATTTATGAGGTGCTTTTTCGGGCTAATATTAATACTTGTTGAATAGGATGTTGGGGACAGTGAGGATTTTATAAAAAAATAAAACAGTATAAGAAATTATAAAAGATAATTAGATGTATGTTCATCCAAATTAAAGTCCTTATGTCAAATAATTACACATGAAATTTAAAAAGAGATAGAAAGCTATTAAACATGCTCCACAGCGGTAACTCACAGGAGGTACAAAAAAATTAAAAGAATTAAATAATATCAGACGCACCAAAATCTCAGCCCAAACCCGGTAAAGGCATAAACAGGTACTTCACAGAAGAGGAAATGAAGGTGGTTAGAATAAATACATTAAAAATACTCGGCCTCACTGGAATGTAGGGAAACACAAATTTCAAACTAGTAATGACGTGTTTTGGTCTCTAATTGACAACAAACTGCTGATTCCTCTTGCTGGTGACATGGGGAAGGTTGGCCATTACCTCACTGTCACTAGGAGGGGACATCACCTCTGTCATCTGGGGGATGGATGGACAGGTCATCAAAAGTGTTACGTGAACATTTTCTTCATCTTAGGAACTCCTCTTTCTGACGTTTTTGTCAGTGAAATAAACATATGCATTAAATGTTTGCATGTTGGTCGTTGTATTGTTTATGAGTAGTGAAAAGCTGGAAATAATCTAAATGTTCAATAGGTTTACAGTGCAGGGAAAATATTGTGGCGCACTGTGAGTAGACAGTTATGTTGCTTCAATGCTTTCAGAGAAATTTGAATTATAGGACAGGAAAAGCTTATGGTAACATATTAAGATGGGGAAAATCCTAGTAGATTGGTCTAGATGACGGCCACAAAACCTCATGTATCCACAGGAGAAAAAATATTTGTAATTCTATTTTCATGTTATGAGATAAAAAATATGTATTTTCCATGTATTTTTTGCAATTAGTTTGTTAATCAAGTTACAACCAGGCAGATATTACTGAAAATACATTTGGAAACTCCTGGACACTAGATGCCTTAATTTGTGGAGTATCACTGGAATGTCCGTTTTTAGATTTTTCTTTTTTAAATAAACTTTTTATTATGGACTACTTTTTGATTTACAGAAAAGCTGCACAGTACAGAGATATCCCTGTGTAGCCACCCCCCTCCGTCTCCTAATTCTAATATCTTGTATGATCATGGAACATTAGCAGAACTAAGGCATTGACATTGATACATCTATGTTCACCAAACCAGGGACTTCAGTCAGATAGCACCAATTTTTTTTTAACAGATGTCCTTTTTCTGTTTGAAGATTCAATGCAGTATCACTTCCCACACTGCATTGCACGTGCGTTTCTTTGACCGAATGCTACAGAAGCCAGTGTCTTTGCAGCGTCTGACTTCTTTGACCACTGCTGTTTTCTCACCTGGCTGCCTCTGTGGTGGCATCCGGGCATCTCACTTCTGCACTTACTGCTCTGCTGACTACGCCAGCTCGGCTTGCCAGTGCCTCAGCTGGTTCCTGGGAGCGTGTTGATGCGGTAGAAATGGGGGCTTCCCATGTCGATGGATGCTTCCATGCACTCATTTCTCTCCCCTTTGCTATTTGTCTTAGACAGGGAAGTAGAGGTCATCCTGTCCCCCAGTGTCCACAGTCACTTTAGTCCCTCACTTGCATGGCCTGCGTGGTGCTAAACCACTGTCCTGGAGACCCCGCCCCCTCCTAACTCTCTCCACCCTAGCAGCGGCCACCTTTTCTCCACTTGTCCTCCTGACCCAGTGTCTCCTGGCTCAGAAGGGGCAGCTCCTGGGCCCGTCAGCCTTTCCCAATCTGCTCTTCTCCACTGGAACTCGTCTGAAGTTCTGTTGATGCAGCACCGCTCTTCTTTCATTAGATGTCCTAAGAGACTCAGCGCCTGGCCCTTGCGTGTTGTCCACTTCCAAGCTCCATTTGCTGGGCTTCAGCTGCAGAGCCGGTGGTCTGGGGCTTGGTCTCTGAGGAATCGTCCTGTCTTCTTGGTGGGTCTTCCTGGCGGCTGGCTCCTTTAGAACCAACCTCATTCCCTTCTCTACTTTTCTTATTTTTATGATTTTTTTCTCTGTGTTCTATTTTTTTCTCATCATATCCTATGCTTTTGCTTTTCAGAAAATCAGGTTACATAATAGGCTGTATCTTCCATGTAAGGCAGATATTTTTTCAAAAGGTGTAGGATCAGGTCCGATCAGACCAGTAAGATCTATTGTTTCACATTATTACCGAGGCAATAACTTTCTGGAGCTCTGAAGTATTAACTAAAAGGCCTGAGGAAAAACTAACCGTACTTCCAAAAGGTTTATCTTAACTTACAGGGAGTCCTTGTGGCACTGAGAGACGTGGCTTGTTACATGATTCTAAAAACTTCAGAGACAGACCCGCAATGCCATCGTGGAGTCTTCTGTTAGCTTTGCTAGCTTGCTTCCCAGGAGTAATGACGGCACTGCTTGCCGGCAACACAATTGTACGTCAGTGGAGCTGGTGTCCACCTTTGCTGAGTTTGTGAGAAGTGTGGTCCTTTCCACTGAGACCACCCTTTCCCCAAGCCTGGATATCTACACCAGTAAGGGAAAACCAAACCCACTCCACTTCACTCTGTTCCTGCTAGTATCAACGGACTTTATTGCCATTAAATGAACAGTTAGAGATTTAGGAATTTTGCTACCTTGCACCTAGAGAATGACACTTTCACTGAGCCATGAAGCTGTCCCTGGGGGATCTAAGTAGTAAACTCTTTGCACGGGCACTGTAATAAGACAAGCATTCAGCATGCACTTCCATGCAACTACTGCTGTGTAATAGTTTCCAGTATGTATTTTGGAGTCACTGATTTGCCCTTGGTACTGGCTTAGGAGTGAGCTGGTTTTTGAAGCTAATGCATGAAGTTACCAAACCTCCCCATGCCATTCTGCCCCTTCCGGGAGAGTACTGCGGTGGTGCGCAGGGACGCTTAGGCAGGAAGAGGGTGCATTCCTGGCCTCCTCGAGTCAGTCCTCTGCTGATCAAGGGTGAAAATCAGATAAAGCGGCAAGACACGCAAGGCCCTATGTTCATGAAGCTGGTTTACAAAGACGGTTTCTGTGGGCTTCGGAGAAGTCTTTAGTACGTGAAAGATGCGTATTCATGGATTCCCATGTGAAGATTCTCCGGTGATGCCTTCGGATTACCCCTGTCCTTGAGCCGTCCTCCTCATGGGAGTTGGAAGTGTGTGCTCCCTCAGCGATCTGTGGGTAAAGAAAGCACTGAACTCTGGACAGGGACCACGTCCTTGGTGCCTGCAGGAGTTAGCAATGGGAGCCGCTGGCACAGGGCAGCTGCGGGTTTCCATGGAGACACTTGCCCTGGTCCTGGAGTCCTAGGCGGGCTGAGGGGGGTGGGCAGCCCTCTGCCTACCCTTCTGCAGGTCTCCCTCATTTCCTTCCCGAAGCCAGAGATGTACGTTTCATTTGGAGGCTGACCCAAAGATCCTTCTTTCTAAGGTGCTTTGCTCTTTCAAAGTATGCCTCACTTTTGTTGGAATAATTAACTTTCACCACCGAGACCATAGCTGCGCCTTTGGGGGCCTCTTAATGTTCACTTAGATGTTTTCATGAAACGTGATCCTGGGCGCTGTGGGCTCTTTTGCTGCCGTGCCTGCTTTAAAGGATCGCCCAGCCCCGCCCTAGGCTTTCTTAGCGCTTCCACTGGACACGCGCTTCCCGTTTTAAACATGTGTTTTGAATCTTGAAACTACAGCATCTATGCCTAAAAATGCTTCAGAACAGTGCAGAGATTTTCTCCCTCTGAGTTAGTGATGCGAGGCAGCACCGCGAGCCTGGCAGGCAGCTGTGCGGCTCCGCCTGGGTCCTTCGGCCACAGGGCAGGGTCCTCCGGGAACTGCGCCTCTCCGGTGTGCTGGGGCTGCTGCTCTTCCGCACCCTTTCCTGCAGAGTCGCCGCTGCTCTTGAAGGTCGCAGACCAGTCACTCTGCAGGACTGCTGTGTTAGGGTGTGCGTGGTGTCTCACTGACACTGAGTTCCTGTGTGTTTGGGGAAATAGCGCAGAGGCAAAGCTGCTTTAGCCTCACTGTGTCCTGTCAGAGGGCCATGCTTTTGATTTGTCCCATTTTTGATGATAACCTTGATCACTTGACTAAAGTAGGGTCTTACCAGTTTTTCTATTTTAAAGTTATAATTTTTTTCCTTTCAATTCTATGCGTGCTTTACAGGGAGAGACTCACAAAGCTTTCATTGTTCTGTTTTTCACTGGATTTTCTAGTTATTTCATTTATTTGCCAATGGAGTCACGGCTCTCTTCTTTAGTCAGAGGATTTTCATCCTGTTCCACCATCATTCTGATGCTCAGCTTGTCCCGTTTGGCCTGTGGGGACGCAGTGTGTCGGGTTTGGTGTCTTTTTGATGTGTTTGTTGTTTGGAGCACGTCTCTATTTTCTGCCGCCAGACATTCTAGGCTCTGTTTTGTCATCTGCAGAAAGTTCTGGCTGCTTCTCTGGGTTCATTGTGCTTAGGATATGATTGCCCGTGGGCCCTCTCATTGTGCCGAGCTCAGGAAATCTGTGTATGCAACACGCACACGCACACACACACACACACACTGCGCTTTCTATCATTATTATTCCAGAATCTGTCTCTGCAGAGTGAACCCCTGGCTTCACAGCGCAGCCTCGGCTCCGGGTCCTTCCACTTTCCTCTCCTTCCAGGCTGGCATCGCAGCCTCATACTGTGAGCCCCGCAGCTCCCCTCCTCCGTGGTGAATCCGCTCATCAGATAGCGCCTGCATGCGTGTCTGTTGGCTCAGGGCTCTGCCTTGGCTGCAGGGACCTCCTCCTGCATCCCAGTGGCCTGCCCTCATTGGCCCCGAAGCCCTTCTGGGCTCCCTGAGGCTCTGCAGCAGGTGGCCCGGGGCTCTCAGGGGACTCCGACTCTCCCGGGAGGACAGGAGCTGGCCGGGGACTCCGCTGCAGGAAAGGAGCAGTCTAGGGCTGAGGTGCCCACCTGCTTCTCTGTTCCTCCCTTCCAGGTGAGGTTCCAGCCCTGGCTCCCCTGATCTACTGCATTGCCTCCCGGTTCACTGTGGGCCTCACATCCCCACCTGTGCATCCTGACGTGGAGCCCTGTGTCCCATCCTGACTTCCCTTGGCTTGGTGGAGTGGGGTATCAGGATTGGCGGTTGTCAGTCTCACTTTGAGTCCATGGTAGGGGCTGGGTTTGACCCCAGAACCTCCAGAGACTGCTTTGAGTTTTCCACAAAAGCCAGAAAGACGTAGGAGTGGGGGGGTGCTTTGATGAAATCATTTCAGTGTTGAAGTACAAGGCTGTTCTTAGATGCGAAGTGGTGGATTCCTTAGAAATATGCTTGCAAATGAAGGCTAGGCTCTTGCTTGTCTCCTGATTTTCATAAACATAATTAAATGCTACTAAGAAAAGTGCTTTCTTATAACTGTCTAGTTCACAATGGAGATACTATTTGTAGTGCAATGTGTAGAAATGCTCATGTCAATGCATGGAAGATATAGAGAGAAGAGGGAGACACATATGAGGTGTGATCAAAATGTACAGAGTTTACATTTTAAAACATTATCATAGTGAAAGATAGACTGCCATTAACCCTCCTCAGATTCACTCCCTGCACTGAGCACACTCATCCCGTTCTTCCTGCCACTTCTGGAGCGCTTCCGGAAGTTCTCTTTCCTTCGGGTCTTACGGGGTGTGATCTAACACAAGATGAAAGCAGCTGCTGAGGGCCACCCAACAGAAAGGCAGGCTCAAAAATAAGACACCCATGTCCTCATCCAGGTTACCCACCGGATCTGGTGCCGCCTGGCTTCCGGCTCCTCCCCAGAGTCACAATGAGTGTGAAAGGAAGCATGTGGAATCTGCTCACGGTGGTGAGTCAGGCATAGCAGTGTAAGGGAAGATACGAAAGAGGGCTTGCAGAACTGCTTCGGAAAGTGGCAAGGGTGATGCAAAAAATGCAGTTGAAGTGAGAGAAAGGATTCTGAGGAGGACCTAGGATAATATACCTTTTACTGTGTATTTAAAACATTTTAAAAAAATATTCACTGAAGTTTTCAATCACTCCTCATGGTTCACCTGGACCTTGAGTCAGCCGGAGCTTTCTTTAGTCAGGAAAATATTGTCTCTAGAAGTCCAAATTTCTATTCGTTTTTGAAAAATTTTATTTAAAGAGAGGGGAAAAAAAGCAAAACAGAAAAAAGTAGAAGTAATATATAATTTCAAAAAAAATAAGCAGTAAGAAATCACTGGTTGATAAATTACATATTGTCTTCTTAGAAATAATTTTTTAAGTTACAAAATTAAAACATACAAAGTGGACATTCAAACAGACTGTAAACAGTTCTGTTCAACAATCCAACAAAAACTTAGTAATATTGTTATCAATCCTACACATTTAAACATACGTGCAGTTATATCCTTTAGAGCACTTTCTTTTCATCTCTTTTTGACAATAGCAATTATACATTTTGGGTTTTACTACTCCTACAGTTCTTATTTCTTTTTACACTAGAGATACAATGTGATATTTATAAATATGATTCTTATTTATTGCACTTATGAGGATAGTTTCAAGTTTTCTCCATTTACCTATGAAACCCTCAAGTTCATCCTTTTTTATAGCTGAGTAATATTCCATTGTATAAAAATACCACATATTTTTCATCCACTCTGTGGTTGATGGTCATCTTGGTTGTGTCCAAGATTTAGCTATTAAAAATTGTGCTGCTATGAACATGGGTACACATATATCACCATGATATGACCTTTTCAGTTTTTCTGGGAAAATACCCAGGAGGAAAATAGCTGGATTGAATGGTACTTCCAATTCTAGTCTTCTGAGAAATCTCCATACTGATTTCCACAGTGGTTGCACCAGTCTACACTCCCACTAACAGTGGAGCAGTGTTCCTTTTTCCCTGAAGCCTCATTAACATTTGTTATCAGTTGATTTCTTGATGGCAGCTATACTTTCCGGGGTGAGATGAAATCTTAATGCTGTTTTAATTTGCGTTTTGCAAATGACCAGTGATGGTGGACATTTCTTCATATGTTTATTTGCCGTTTGTAAGTCTTCGTCTAATAAATGTGTGTTCATCTCATATGCCCATTTTTGGAGAGGGTCTTTCAATTTGGGGGGGTTGATGTTTTCCAATTCTTTATATGTTCTTGATATAAGTTCTTTGTCTGAGGTGTTGCAGGCTAAAATTCTTTCCCATTCTGTGGGTTTTCTTTTCATGCTGTTAGTGATTTCCTTTGAAGTACAAAAACCTTTCAATAATATGAGATCCCAGTTGCTGATTCATTGAAGTGATTCCCGTGCAGTTTGCGTTTTGTTCATGAATTGTCTGCCTACCCCTATGTCTCCAAGACTTCTACCTATATTGTCTTCCAGTAGATTTAGTGTTTCTGTTTTAATGTTTAGGTCTTTGATCCATTTAGACTTTAGTTTTGTGCATGGTGATAGGCATGAATCTAGTTTCAGTCTTTGGCATGTGAAGAGCCAATTTTTCCAGCACTATTTATTAAAGAGGCTATCCTCCTTCCAGTGAACATATTTAGCCCCTTTGTCAAATATCAAGTGGCCGAGTATCTTTGTAGTTGTGCTTGCATCTTCTAATCTGTTCCATTGATCTTCAGGTCTATTTCTTTGCCAGTACCATGTTAATTTTATCACTGTGGCTTTGTAGTATAATTTCAAGGCAAGAATTAAGATGCCTCCTGCTTTGCCTTTGTTGCCCAGAATTGCCTTTGCTAGTCTAGGTTTCTTTTGTTTCCAAATGAATTTTAGGAATGTTTTCTCTAGATCTGCGAGGTATGTTAATGGTATTTTGATTGGGATTGTGTTAAATCTGTATAACAGTTTTAGGAGTATGGCCATTTTCACAATGTTGGTTCTTTGTAGCCAAGAGCAAGGAATGTCCTTCCATTGACTAATATCCTTCTCAATCTCCTCTTTTAGAGTAGCATAATTTTCAGGATATAGGTCTTTTACATTTTAGTTAGGTTGATTCCTAAGTATTCCATTTTTTAAGATGCTATTGTGAAGGGCGATATTTCCATAATTTCTGTCTCAGTGAGATTTTTGTGTACAGGAATGCTATTGATTTTTGAGCATTGACTTTGTATCCAGCTATACTGCTGAATTTGTTTATTACCTCTAGTAGTCTTTTAATGGAGTTTTTTGGGTCTTCTCTATAGAGTATCATGTTATCTGCAAATAGTGATAATTTAGATTCTTTCTTTCCTAACTTTATTCCTTTTATTTCTCTCTCTTGTCTGATTGCTCTGGCTAGTATTTCCAGAACTATATTGAATAGGGGTGGTGATAGTGGACATCCTTGTCTCATTCCTGATTTTAGAGTGAAAGCTTTCAGTTTTTGTCCACTTAGTATAATGTTGGCTGTTGGTTTGCCATAGATGGCCTTTATAAGGTTGAGGCAGACACCGTGTATTCCAAGTTTCTGAAGGGTTTTTTTTATCATGAACATGTGGTGGACTTTATCAAAAGCATTTTCTGCCTCTATTGGGATGACCATATGGCTTTTGTTTTTGGCTCTGTTGATGTGATGTATTACATTTATTGATTTGCATATGTTAAACCATCCCTGCATTCTTGGAATGAGTTCCACTTGGTCATGATGTATACTCTTCTTGATGATTTGCTGCATTGTATTAGCCACTATTTTATTGAGAATATTTACATCAATGTTCATTAGTGAGACTGGCCTATAGTTCTCCTTTTTGGTTGGGCCTTTCTCTGGTTTTGGTATCAGAGTAATATTTGGCTCCAGGAATGATTTAGGGAGGATTGCTTCCTTTTCAATTTCATTGAAGAGTTTAAGGAGTACTGGCATGAAATCTTCTCTAAATTTCTTGTAGAACTCAGCTGTGAATCCATCAGGACCTGGGATTTTATTTGTTGGCAAGTTTTTATTATGTTTTCAATTTCAATAGCTGATATTGGGTTATTCAAAATTGCTATATCTTCTTGGTTGAGCTTTGGTAGTTCATATGTTTCTAGAAATCTGTCCATTTCCTCTGTGTTTTCCTCTCTATGTGAGTAGAGATTTTCAAAGTAGGTATTCATGATCTTTTGAATTTCCATGGGATCTGTAGTAATATCCCCCTGTTCAGTCCTTAATGCATGAATGTGGGTTTTTCTTTCTTTTTCTTGATAAGGTTAGTTAGAGGTTTGTCAATTTTGTTTATTCGCTCAAGAAACCAGCTTTTTGATTCATTAATTGTTTGTATTTTTTTTTTAGTTTCAGTTGCATTGATTTCTGCCCTAATCTTTACAATTTCCTCTCTTCTATGAGCTTTAGATTTAACTTGCTCTTCTTTTTCTAGAAGCTTGAGATGAAGCATTAGGTTGTTTATTTGTGCTCGTGCTATTTTCTTAATATGACAATTTATTGCTATATATTTCCCTCTTAAGACTGCTTTCATTGCATCCCACAGATTATAGTATTTTGTGTCGTCATTTTCATTGAATTGTTGGTATTGCTTTATTTCTCCTTTAATTTCATCTGTAGACCACTGATTGTTCAGAAGGTTGTTATTCAGGTTCCATGTATTTATGCAGGTTTTACAATTTCTTTTGCCACTAATTTCCAATTTCAGTGTGCTATGGTCAGATATTACACATGGGATAATTTCAATACCTTTGCATTTACTTAAGAATGTTTTTTCAAATAATATATGGTCTATTTTGGAGAACGTCCCATGGACGGCTGAGAAGAATGTGTATTCTGATGTGTTGGGTGGAACACTCTGTAAACATCTACTAAGTCCAATTGCTCACGGGTATGATTCAGTTCTATTATTTCTTTGCTGATTTTTTGTCTAGTTGATCTATCTCTTTGTGACAATGGGGTATTAAGGTCCCCTGTTATAATTGTGTTCTTGTGTATTTGGTTTTTCACATCCATTAGTATCTGTCCTATATAGTTGGGTGCTCCTGTGTTTGGTGCATATATATTTTTAATTGTTAGTTCTTCCTCTTGAATTTTTCTGCTTACAAGTGTGTGGTGACCTTCTTTATCTCTTTTAATCATTTTAAGTTTAAAGTTCACATTGTCTGCAAATAGAATAGTTACACCTGCTTTTTTCTGGATTCCTGTTACACGGAATACTGTTTTCCATCCTTTGACTTTTATCTATGAGTTTCCTTTTGGGTCAAATGTATTTCTTATATATAGCATATTGTGGAATCATGTTTCTTGATCCATTCTGTCAACCTATTTCATTTGATAGGTGAATTGAGGCTATTTACATTTATGGATATAACTGATATGTACTGGCTTGACTTTGCCATGTTATGTTCCAATTGTTTGCTTTCTGTTTTTCCCCCTTATTTAATTGCTTGTCCTACCTGGTAGTTTCTTTCTGTTGTTCTGGGGTTGTGGTCATTTTTATCTCTGTCTAGGATGTCTTTCAATACTCTTTCTAGGGTTGGTTTTTTGGACGTGAATTTCTTCAGTTGTTCTTTGTCATGGAATTATCTTGTTTCTCCATTAAACTTGAATGAAAGTTTTGCTGGGTACATCAGTCTGGGTTGAAAGTTGTTTTCTTTCAGGGTTTGAAATATCTCACTCCAAGCACATCTTGACTTGCGGGTTTGTGCTGAAAAGTCTGCTTTGATTCTAGTGGGATTTCCTTGATAGGTGAGTTGTGTCTTTTCTTTAATAGCTTTTAGTATTCTGTTTTTATGCTACATGTCTTAGATCTTAATTATTATGTGTCTGGGTGTAGATTTATGTTGGTTGTTACTGTTTGGTGTTCTATATGCCTCATTTATCTGCATATCAGATTTTTCCCCCATGTTTGGGAAATTTTCTGCTATAACTTCTGTGAATATTTTAGTTATGTCATTTGCATTGACTCCTGCATCTTCACTGATGGCTATTAATCTTATATTGTTGCTCTTGGCATGATTTTGAAGCTGCTGGATTGTCATTTCATGTTGCTTTGTTATTCTTAAAAGTTCTATCCTTTCATGATCACTAATTGCGATCATGTCCACAAGGTCCAAAATCCTATCCTCAGCTTCATTTAAATGGTTTTTCTAGCTTTCAATAGAACTTTTTGTTTCATGGATGTCTCTTTGAGTTTGTTTCATGAATTCTGCTTGTTTTCTATATTGTTCATTCAAGGTTTCAATCAGTTTCCCATGCTCCTGTACTTTTTTTTTTTATCTATTTCTTTTTTAGGTGTGCTGAGCAACTCCTTTACTATGGTTGTTATTTCTGTCTTTACATGAGAGATTACTTCTAATTTGATTTCCTCTATAGCCTCACGTAGTTGGTTTTTTATTTCCCTTGCTAGCTTTTTAGAGATTTCCGGTGTGTTACTTTTGAAGTCCTCTATTTCAGTGTCTCCTGTGCTTGCTCCTGGTGGACTAGATGTTTGAGATTGCATTTTGCTTTTTCATTTTGCTACATTCCCCTTTTGAGTTAATATTTGGTCCTTCAATCCCACTAGTGTCAACTGTCTGTAGTGTGTATCTTGGGGTCCTACTGTAAGGTTGATGTTTGTCCAATTGCTGGGTCCCAACAGTCACCTGACTTTCCACTGCAGGCCCTGTTGGGTGAGTCCTGTATTCTTCCTGGGCTGACAAGCCTAGTAGTATTGATGTAAGTCAACTTTTAGTTCCTGCTGTTACTTTATCTTCAGGTTATTCCAGGTCACCAAATCTCTCTGTCTATAGTGTTTGTGTCAGCTGAGGCCCTACTGTGTCCCTAGTGTGTTCCTATGTGTCTCATAAGCCCTTTGATTTTCTCCAAGTTGGGGTAGTCCTTATTGGCACACTCCTTACTCTGCCTGATGTTCTCTGTGTTCAGGAAGGAGTTACCCACACTCTTGCCAGACTCATCAAGATCTTACAGTTAGTAAGCTTTACTAGTGGCCCTATTTACCCACTGTACACTTCTATTTTAGGGGCACACTAAACACACTGACTAGACCCTGCTGTGATCCTCTGTTTGAGAGAGGTAGTCACTGAATCTCCCATCAAGCTAGCATGGTTAACCTGCTGTAATCCAAGGTTCTGGGAGAAAAGGTGGGAGCTGAAGATCACAGCAGTATTAGGTCCAGGAGGTAGGGAGTGTCCCCGAGGGGCCAGCTGGTATCCTGGGTCCGGGCATGACACAGCAGCATACGTGATTGTGGGCCAAGGGGTAGGTCGGTGGCTTCAGTCCAGGTGTCTATGGGGCGTGCAGGAAGCACAGCATGGTGGCATATGCAGTCCTGGGTCAAGTGGCGGGCCAGTGGCATCAGTCTGGGTCTTCGGGGGGGTACTATCTTGTTTTGAAATCCTATATCTCTTTCATAGTTTTGTTCTGATTGGGTTCATTCTGTTTCATCTTGTTTGGTGCTATTCTACTTAGTGAAGCTGTAACCTCAACTGGTTGTTGAAGTTGTAGGGAGAATACCTACAGGAGGAGCACAGGAGCATAGTGATTAGAGCCTGCTGAGCTCTTCTGTTTGGGTGAGAAGTCACTGAGTCTCCCCTCAACTCAGCACAGTTAATCCACTGCAGTTCAAGGTTCTGGGAGGAGGAGTGGGAGCCGAAGATCAAGTACTTGGTCTAGGAGATGGGGAGGGTCACCGCGGGCAGTGGCCATTGGTACAGTGTTCCTCCAGGCTGTCAGGCGTCACACAGAAGCCCCGGTGGTGGGGACATAAGGTCCAAGGGCGGCGCGTGTTCCTCAGGGCCTTTGGGGGTCATACAAGCACGTGGCAGCACAGGCCAAGGTCTGAGGGCGGTGTGCATTCCTCAGGGCCAGCAGGGGTTGCGCAGGAAGTGCATGGCGGTGTGGCCCCCAAACTTCTATTCTTTCTGAGGAATGACTTCTTTTTGATATCTGAAAGTGAGCTTAAAATCAAAGAGAACTTGTTTTGCATTTTGGTTTTGTTACTTAATTGGCGGATTACTTCCAACTAGTTGTTCACTTTTTTAAACCTCCGTGTTCTTTCTTGTGAATGAGAGTAATACATAATATTCCCCCATAACATTCTCATGATAAGAAAATTTTTATAACATGGCAGATATTCATACTGAATAAAAAGTATTGTTTTCTTGAACAAGTTAAACAGGCAGTACGCATATCCGTTTTTCCTGAGTCTTAGAGTCCTTTTGCTATAGGTGATCATATTTTGCTTAGGAGATTCCCAGCGGAATGTTTGGAAGACCACTAGAGAATTAACATTAGGCACAGCATTGTCTGCATTCTTTTTACCCCTGTTTGTGTATGTGCATGTGTGTGTGTGTGTGTGTGTGTGTGTGCAGGCATGCATGTGTGCATGTGGGGGGGATAGAAAGATACCCAGCTTCAGCCTGGGGACTGTCATTGCCCTACCCTTTCCTCCCTAACTGCTCCTCTCCAGCCTTGCCAGTGCAGCCTGTCTGGGAGGCAGGTCCATGTGAAAACACCTTTCTGGAAAAACAGTCACTGAAAATGGGAACCAGCTGTCGCTGGTGGTTGGTGGTTGCTTTGATGAAGCAAAGAGGGTGGGGAAATGCCAGGGCCATGGACTTGGACCAAGGTGTGTGGATTTAAAAGGGATCAAGCAGAGTATTATAAAAATACACGAACCTGTGGGAAGCTCCAGGTATATGCTAATGACTTTGGTCCGTAAGTGATCGCATGTGCTGGATGTGAGTCCCTGGTCTCAGGTCCTTACAGGTGACCCTGCCCTGTGCTCAGGGAGTGCCCTGCTGGCCAGCAGCATGGCTGGGGCCTTGGGGACTATCTGGGCACCTTCTTTTTCCCCTTCCCTGGGTAGTGAGTCTTCAAGGCCTCTTGCTTCTGCTCTGGGAACATGCTTGCATGTCTGCTTGGTCTCTTCCTTTCTGAGTCACCAAATTGTCCTCCCTGGCTAGATTTTCAGCTGTATCACAGACCTCCTCTTGCTGTGATCATACTGATTTTCTCAGAGCCTAAGTTTGATCCTGTCAGCATCTCAGCCTTTGCTTGGCTTAAAACCTGCCTGTAGGGTGGGGTGTGTGCAGGTCCTCCCTACGGTCTCCAAGCCCCAGCGAATCTGCCCTTCTCTGCCTCCTCGGCTTCCCACCAGGGATGTGCACACTCCTCCCTGAGGCTTGGACATGGCCCCTATTCCTGCTGGCCTTTCTGCCTCTGCAGGTCTTCCCTTGACCTAATCATAGATACTCCTGTTGCTAAAGGTATTGGTTTCAGTGCTTCTTATTAGAAAAGCTTTCCTGATCCCCTGGCCTAGGTTCTTGGGGCTCTGTGAAGCTACATCTATGAGCACTCTTGATGTAGTTTGTAATCTGATTTTGGATTCTTGGATTTCCCCCCATTAGACTTTAGAGCTTAGGAAGGAGGTGTCATGTCTATCTTTGTTGACCGTTTGGTCATAGCTCCAAGCACGTGGCAAGTCCTCTGTAAGTAATTGCTAAATTAGTGGCTGGAGAGGGCAGTTGCTGACGATGACAGTTGGGCTAGGCTCCAGGAGCAAGTGCTGAGAGTGCTGGGCACAGCCTCTTGGGCCTTGTCCCACTAGTCATCACAAGACTGTAGCTGTGGGCAGCAGAGCGCAGCCTCTTGGTGGGGGAGACTACTGTCTGAAGGAGAGGGAGGGCAGAGGAGAATCCAGGACATCAGTGCATTGCCAGCGGCTGCTGAGCTGGGCTTGCTGGGCTGTTGACCGTTTAGTGCCCATGGTGACTAGGAGAAGGACACGGATGGAGAGCAGTCCAGGAGGAGGGGTCAGAAGATCTAAGGAACACAGTGAGGACCACTTCTTGATGCAGAACCTGTGGGATCAGACCCAAAGGATGACCCTGGAGTGTCCTCTGGTGACATCTACGGGACATTGTGACAGCCACAAGTCTGGACTGGAAGTGGCGAGAGGAGCCTTGGGGGGAAGTTTGGATTTGGGGGGTCATCACAGGCATGGGCAGCTGGTGGGCACGTGAGTAGAAATCTCTGCAGAGGTGGCATTGGCTGCAGGCCCCAGGACTTTGCACCCAGAGTGCATGTCTCTGTGACGGGAATTTTAGTACAGAAACACTTTCCCCAAAATAGACATCCAGGTGTATAAAATTAGGCTGTACATGAGCTCATGACTTATTTTAGTAGGTTGAGAAAGAACTATTTTCCATTTCTTTGCACTTTTAATTACTTGTGGTTGTCTTCGCAGTGCTCAGGATTTTAGGAGAAATTATTTTTCTCAGCTTGTTGATGTCATGATTAATTTTTTATGATAGCAAATCTGAATTCAGTAGTTTAGGATTTAACCTGACAAGGAAGCTGTATTTTATTGATGATTTTTAAAACATAGAAAAAGTGCCTGGGAGTTGAAACCAGTTACTCAACTCCTTGTACATCTATAGCTTATATAAATAATTGGTCCATGAAATAAGATATTTATGACACAAGTAAACCTTGGGAGAAATCACATATTTAATCTTTAAAGTGATTGACTGATTCATTAGATACATTTCAGCCCTAAAACTCTAGGAGTATATTTGAAACTATTTTGGAGTGTTAACATTATAAATTTTGTGTACAAAAACAATAGATAATAAAGGAGTTTTGTTGTTCTCTATCAAGCCTATTATAAATTAGCTGTTTGAATATGAGTTTAAAAAGGCAGGAATATATTACTATTGCTATGAGTATGTTCACTTAGCTGTTCTGTATTTTGTACTGTGATCATTGGTTCAAATCCAATAAATAATACCTACTGTGTGGTAACTATGGATATAAACTGCTGTATTATTTATGGATTCTTTCATATTTTTCAGACAAATTTACAAAACTATTGGTTAATCTTCCCAATTATTGAGCATTTAGAGACTTCTTGGTGATGGGTTTGAACAGTATACTAAATATCCGTACTTATTCCTGCTAACCAGTTCTCTTAGTTTCCTATCACTTCCAGTGTCACAGACTTGGTGGCTCATGTAGTGGACACTCATCATGTAGAGTGATTTTGTGGGTCAGAAGTCTGACAAGTGTCTCATGTGGCTTAGGTCAAGCTGCACCCCTTCCAAGGGCTCCAGAGAAGCGCTGATACCTGGTCTTTCCCACTTTTGACAGCCACCTTCATTTCTTGGCTCATGACCCCTTCCTCTGCCTTGAAATTGAGCAAAGTGGTGCCTCTCTGACTCTCAGGTCTTATCCCCTGACTGCAGCTGGGGCAGCGTCTTCACTTTGCAGCCCATTGGGTTTACATTGAACCCACATGTATCCTTGCCTCTCTCAAGGACTTTAACTTGGTCATATGTGCAAAATTCCTCTGATCAGACACTTTCTGAGTAGAACTCCAATAGCACAGGAAATAACAGCAAGAATCAACAAATGGAGCTATTTCAAATTAAAAGGTTTCTTCACAGCAAGGAAAACAACAACATGAAGAGGCAGCCTATGAAATGGGAAAAAAAAATCTTTGCCATCTACTCTTCCAACAGAGCACATTGAAATCTAGGATAAACAGGGCTCACAAAACTCAAGACCAAGAAAAATACACACATAAAATAAAATAAAATAAAATAAAATAAGCACAGCCTCTACATGGGTGAAGGGATTGAATAGAGAATTCTCAGAAGTACAAATGGCCAGTAAGTCTATGAAAAAAAAAATCTAGCTTCTTTAGGCTAAATTAGGGAAATGCAGAGTGATAGTACATTGATATTCCTTCCCACACCAGATAAAATGCCTTTCATCAAGAATACTAAATGCTGGCAAACACATGGTATGAAACAAAAACTTTTGAACTGCTGGTGGGAATGTAAATTAGTACAGACACTATGGAGATCAGTATGGAAGCTCCTTGGAAACTAAATATAGAACTACCACATGACCCAGTTTTCCCTCTTCTTGGTGTAGGCATTAAAGTCAGTGTACTCTGGGACACTCATACAGCCATGTTACTGCAGCACAGGTCACAACAGCTGAGATATGGAATCAGCCTAGGTTCCTATCCATGGATGATGGAGAAAAACATGTACTGCAAGCACACAGTGGATGACTATTCAGCTATAAAGAAGAACAAAATTGTGTCATTTATAGGAAAATGGATGGGACTGGAAATTATCATGTCAAGCAAATATGCTGCACTCAGAATGACAAGTATCACAAGTTTTCCTTAATATGTGGAATCTGGAAAGCATACATCATGAAAGTAGAGGGGACACTATGATGAGACAAAAAGAAAGGGGGCATAAGGGCTGGCAATGGGGAGAAAGAATGTGACCGAATATGTTACAGGCATTTATGAAAACACCACATTGAAACCCAGTATTTGCTAAAAATTAATAGACACTAATAAAATAGGTTGTAAAAATCCCTTCCTGGGGATAAGAACATGGACATCTTTTGGGGGCCATTATTCTGCCTTCTGCAGTTTGCAAGGTGCAAAATCACTTTGAGTCTTCCTGAGGGAAGTGGAAATTCCTTTGTACCTGTTGCTAAGGGATTAGTGCCATCAGTGACCTTCACTGGGGACAGTGCAGGCCTGATACTACTGCATTTTGTCACCATGTGTATACAACATTGTAATTCAAGTCAGGTCTACGGGGCTAAAAGTCTTTGAAAGCCCAGGGGGGGAAAATGCTGGTGTGTACTTAACAGAACTCATCAATGTTTTCTTTGAATGAACTTTGCAGGAATTTAATTTTATACAATTATTTTAAATATTTTTACATGAAATATTTAATTAGCACTAATTTATTTGTCACCTGATAAAATTATTCTCTTTTGCCCCAGATGGTCTGCTAGTGAACTGAAATTCAGTATTACTGCATGGATTTTAAATCTACATTCACTGAGAATGAATAGTGTTTCAAAAGGCTTGCAAGCTGTGAAGCTGAGATATGATTTGAAAAGAATTTATTTTAAACATTTTAGTGACAAGAAAAAAACAATCTTGCCTAATATTTTAAGTATGTCCATTAATTGAAGTCCACCACGGGATATCCTGAATAGAGCAAAGTCTAAATTCTGACTGGCAGAATTAATTAAATTAGTGAGCATAGCAACAAGAGCTGGAACTATATTATATTTAGTATTATATTTAGTAGATTATGTTAAGTATCTCAAGTATACATAGAAAGGTCAAGAGAAATATGTAGTTAATCCCTTCCTGAAAAGAACATCACCATCTCATATAGATGGTTGCTATTTAATATGATGACTTGCAGATGATATTCATGGGAGGGTGTTTCAATATCAACCTCCCAGTTACCCTGATCTTGGTGATGAGATCTATTTTTATCCCACCATTTGCCTCACATCTACTACATATCAATGGGGAAATCTGTTAATAATGGGAGATCTGCACCCAAGGGTGCGCTCTCTTGCCAACTTCACTGACCTCTGAATGTTTCATCAAGAACGTTGAGATTCCTTGATTCTTTATTCTTCTCCGGTGGCAGAACCACAGCTGCTCTGGGTCCTGATTGGCACTCACCCTTGAGGGAAGGAGCCCTTGCGTCTGCGTTGCAATTTCTCGTCTTCATCCACTTTCTCCCATCTGGTTTGGCCTTTCAGTTAGGATATGCTCTGTCTTCTCTTCTCCTTGTTCGCCTCTTTTCCCTCCACCTCCCTATCTTTCTTCCTCTTCTCCTGCTTTTTCTCGTGTTCTCTTTTGTGTTCTGTTAGATCTGTCTCTCCTGGGTTTTGTGTACCAGTTCTTTTCCTGGTTTCACTTCTTCGCTCCCTACTGCTGGGATTCCCCTGTGCCACGATGGTCATTCCCTGCTCATTGTCTGTAGTCTTTCTCTGGGAGGCCTCTGTTCTCACTGCTCTGCCCCAGTGATTTCTGCCCAGCTGCAGGTTCATGCCTCAACACTGCTGCACACACACACCATGTGGGAGTCCTTCACCCCCACACCCCAGCTCCTCCTTCACTGTGTTCTTGATCACTTTAGTTGCTGTCATCATTTGCCTGCTCTCTTAGCTAAGAAAGCAGTGTCTTTCCTGTGATCATAAGCTTCATTACTACAGGAGAACTCAAGATGCGGAAGGTTTCTGAGAAGTTAAAACCTTGAGAATGAACGGATTGCTTCCTAGCACACTAGGGTGATGAAGAAAATGCTGAATACAGTAGGAAGCTGGACCTCTGAGTGGACCCATCAGAGAGCAGGAAGTTGTCTTGAAGTCACAGCTCCACTGTTCCTCATCACTGAGAAGCCCTTCCAGTGAAAGGTGAACTCTTCCAGGTCATAGCAAAAATGAAAGTTCCTTTATGAAATAGTAAAGGAAACCCAAGAAGGATAACACAGAGGCCAAAATACTGGACTATAAATATCACATATGAACACAGACATGAAGTGATAAATAAATATTGACAATTATACTCCAACCATATATCAGGAGGAGGACACCATATGACTAAAGACAGTGTAATATCCAGTAATGTGATATGCAGCAGTGATGTAGGATTCAACGTGGAACCTGCTGATGTAATTTATCAACAAATGAAACATGGAAAGACACATAATGATGCCCAGGCCCTGAAAAGGCTTTTGATAAAACTGTCATTACAAGAGAAACATCTTATGTAAAATAGGATTAAACATAGCAAAATTATTTACCAAGATATAACAGCAAATATTCTACAGGGTAAAAAAATCAAGACTCTTTCAGCCCAGGAGATAGAGCTGACATTTGTCATAAATATTCAATGTTGTTTTAAGAATCTTTTGTCAATCAGGTAACAAAATCAAACAAGTGCCATAAAATTGGGTCAGAGAAAACTATATACACAGGTAACATTTATGGGTAATATATTTTTATACCTAGAAAACCCAGGGGACTCTAATTGTAAACTGGTACAATTAGTACAAAAATGTTGAGGTTGTTGGATACAGGATAAATAAGAAAACCATTAGCTCCACTGTATCTTAGCTAATGATTTATTAGTACTAGTAAAAAGTAAATTAAATATAAATCACCTCCAAAAATCCCAGAATTTTATGGAATAAGGTATAAAATATTTAGAACAAAAGGAACAAGCAATGTGCAGGACTTCAAATGAAGACAAGTAGAAAAATCTGATGAAGGATATAAATTCATATCTGAATGACACCAAGGGTGGAAATGACACAAGATGGAAGGATTTGCCACAAAAATGTGGACTTTCCCCAAATTAAAACTTAATCTGGAAAGAGACTAACTGGTTTTGCTCTATTTAAATGGAGTAAGACAATTTTATACTTAAATCTCAACATCCTGGTGGTATTATAGACCAAGCATTTGTAGCATGGAGTACAGAAACCGTAAAGAGATACATAAAATGTGAATAAATCATTTCAAGGAGCAAATAATAAGTTATTCCATAGGTTATCCTCACCCAGCCTTCATCTATATAAATGGATTCCAAACAGATTAAATACAAATGTTTAAAGAAAAAAGTGTTTGCAAGGATGGCTTTAGGGAACTAAATGGACTCTAGTGGTGGGGAAGAGTCTAATCAATGGCAAAACCTCTGCTCTATAAATGACATAATAGACACCCATGTCAGTTTTATTTAGAACCTCACTGCTTCACTCTAGCCATGTAAGGGGTGTGCTTGCTTGACAGTCATGTGGCTTTCAGGGCTTAAAGATGGTCCCATCGTCTTCTTGCAGGTTCTGCTTGCAGGTCCCCACAGTCAAGAAAGGTACTGCCAGCAGGCGTTTCTTCTAGCTCTCTGCCTTCTCTCCTCCTTAACACTCTTTGCTATCTGACATACTGTGTATGTAACTTACCTTCTTCATTATTTGTCTTCACTCATTGCGATTTATGGTGGATCCAGGCTGGATTCTTGGCTTATTTGGGGGCTGTGTTATAAATGTATAGGAAGCATTCACTTACTCTTTGCTGGATGAGGAAGGAAAACCAAATGAGTGGAACCGGACAGGGTAAATCCCTCTCTCACTGTGTTCTCCGCTCTTCGCACATGTCTCTGCAACTGGGGTTCGCTTGCTGTGTGATCGGTATCTGTTTCCTCCACTAAGTTGCCAGTTCCTTATTGGCGAGAGCCGTGGCGTAGTTTCCTGTTTTCTATCCAGCATGGGCGATAACATAGGGCCTGTCTCAGAGAAGGGCCTGTGTGTTGGGTCAGTGGGCACCTGGCTTGGATGGCCTTTCTCACTGGTTTGTCTCTGGTGACCAAAATGTGAGTCACACCAGCAACACAGGCTATGGCTCTTCTAGCTGGTCAGTTCTCAAGTGACAATTTCCGGGCACCTTGCCGTGTGCAGACCTGAGAACTGTGTCTTCCCAGAGGTGTCTCCCAGCCTTTCTGCGCCTCCCCTCGACTGCCCCACACCAGCTTCCATTCCCTCTTTTCTCAGTAGAAATTGCCCCGCTCTCTTGGTCTTGTCGCTTTCTCCAACTTCAGATCTCTTGTTTTGTTTTGCTTTGCTTTGCGTTGCATTGCGTTGCGTTGCGTTACGTTGCGTTGTGCTTTGCTTTGCTTTGCGTTGCTTTGCGTTGCGTTGCGTTGCGTTGCATTGCATTGCGTTGCGTTACATTGCGTTGTGCTTTGCTTTGCTTTGCTTTGCATTGCATTGCGTTGTGCTTTGCTTTGCTTTGCTTTTTCTGGACGTGCAATCAATCTCTTCTTGGAATCTCAGGGTACAGGCCACTTGTGTCTTTCAGTTACTAAATAAATGGCCTTTGTCCAGTTTTCATGTTGTCTTCCTCTTCTTAAAACAACTCTTACAGCAGTACATGCTCTACTTCTTGAAAATACTTCCTCCTTTCTTCCTCCCATTTTGCTGGTTCCCCAGACTGTTTCCCTTCTGCTCTCACCCTAAAGCTGCATTTCCCCGGTGCCTGCTCCTGGTCCCTTGTTCAGATCTGCGCCCACTCCTGAGAATCCCCTCTGTTTTAGGGCCCTGTACACTGATGGCCACTAAGTCCAGTGTCCAGTCTGGAACATTCTCCTGAAAGATCCACTCCTCCTACCTCCTGTCTCAGCCATCCTAAACAGCCTTCAGATCTCTTCTGGCTCCAAAGGGTCAGTGTCTCTGGAAATGTGCTCCTGCCCTCCCAGCCTGCCCCTCTGGTTTTGTCTTGCTTAGAAGTTAGCACGAACTCTGCCTCCAGAGCCGGACATGTCAGAAGGGTCTTCCCCATCTCACTGATTGTCCAGTTTTGTCAAAGCTCATTCAGCCAGCTCCCTCGTCTTTCTGCTCCTCCGGGTCCTACAGCCGCTGTCTACGGCATCATGCTGTGTATTCCCGGAGTCTCCCTCATGATACCTCTATTACCAGCGTCCCTGTCTTATTCTATCCATAATCTCTAAGATGTCCACCAGCAGTGTCTTTCAAAAAAGAATAAAAACAACTACAAACATAACAGCAGTGGCTGTGGCAGACAGTTCAAAACATATCATGATATTTGTTTACTTGAAAATCATCCACTGGCTTCACGTACGCGCAGGCTGAGGAATGAAGTTCTTGGGATGGTGTTTCAATTGTCTGTCTTTCTCCAGGGAAGGGTATCCCTTATGCTTGCTCAGGCAGCGGGCTGTATGGTACACTGGGCGAGGGTGGAGACCCCCAGAGATTCAAGGTAGGGAGGCGGTCAGAGAGGCTGGTTCTGCCCCTGTCCTTGGGCACCTCACAGAGGATCTCATCCTCCCTCTGAGGCAGTGGTGTGAATCACCTGAAGCATTGTGATGACAGATCCGGGTCCCTGTCCTCAGAGCCACTGATTCAGTAGATTCTCACGGTTCATCGATGCCCCACATTTTATTTCTAACTGCCTCCAGGTGACGCTGACGCTGTTGGTCTCGGTGCCATGCCGGGAGGACCTAATCGGCCGAAGGTGCTTGCTGCCTCCCGTGAAGGCCTTCTCTGATGACCTCGAGCAGGATTGCTTTCTGCGTGACGCTGCCTTGGGGCAGTGGCTCTCATGCTTTACCATGTATCAGAGCTACCTGGTGGGTATATTAAAACAGACTGCCGACTCATTCCTTCTGGTGCGCGGCCCCCGCATTTGCATTTCCTAGAAGTTCCCAGGTGACAGCCGTACTTTGAAAACCATGAATCAGGGTACCTTGTGTAGCAAACCCTTCTCTTCTCTAACCCGGGCTTCTCTTGCATGTTTCTTCCTTCTTCCCATGTATTTCAATGCTCTGGACACAGCGCTAGCCACTTGCTTATTAAATAAACTGTCCTCTACATTTCAAATTTTGAAACCCCCTTCTTGATCACACTCTTAAATTTTTTCTTTTCCAATTTATGGAATCTCAAACAACAACAACAACCATGCCCTGTGCTTTTAGCTTTTCCGTTTCTTCTTGTTCTTGGTCAGTTGGTGTCTGATTCCATTTGCCTCCCACGCCAACGGGGGCCCCTTGAACATTAATTCTGCTCTTCTCCTGACTTGGCACCTCCCATCCTTTGGGCCTTCTCCTCATCGGCTCCAGCTGTCTGCAAACTTCACCATCTGCTCCCATTTCCTGACTGCCAAGAGCTGCTGGAGACGTCCTTGCTGACTTCGGTCGCCTCCTCTGCAGACACCGGTTCCTGAGTAGGGCTCTCAGGCCTGCCTTGTTTCCCCTTCTCCAGGTTAAACATGGCAGCCCTCCTTCTCCTCATGTTCACGCTCACTTTCACTCCCAGCAGTTGCCCTCCTGTGTCTTGAAGGAGATTTAAGGCTGTTTTATGTAGTTTCATCCATCTTTTCCCCTGGCACCTGAAACTCCTGTTTTCCATCTCCTTCACCACCTACCTGATTTTAGTCCCAGCTTGTTCATCAGCTTTCTCGTGCTGAGACAGAAACCCCGAGACAACTTACAAGGAGGAAGGAATTGTTTGGGTTCACATTTCAGAGGTTTCAGTCTACGGCTGCTTAGTCACAGCTCTTCGGGCCTGCATGAGGCTGCGTGGTGGCAAGAGGCGTGCTGAGGGAGGCTGCTTACCTCACAGTGTCCAAGGAGAGAGAGAAAGGGTAGAAGAGAGAGACGGGGAGAGGGAGAAGAGAGAGAAGAGGAAGGAGAGAGAGAGAGACAGAGAGACAGAAAGGGAGAGGGCGAGGGAGAGGGAGAGGGAGAAAGAGAGAGAGGGGTGGAGATAGAGACCCAGCCTGGGGGCCTTTGGAGAGCCATCTGTTTCCCAGCCATAATAGGGCACTTTCTCTACCTGCACTCTTAAGTTTTCTCCAGTCTGCACTCCTCCTCCAAGGATTCCCCCCTCTCTTCTAAGGGCCTCACGGCCCTGTCTCTTCCTTTCCACAGCCGATGAACCAAAATGCTCTTTTCTCCTTGAATTTCCTGTATTTCATGCAAGGAAAGAAACAGTCTACCCTGTCCTGCCCCTCTTGTGCTCCTGTCACCTGCCTCTTCTGATTTGCAGACTCTTCAGAACTGGCCCACTCCTGCTGCTTTCCCCATGTGTCATTTTGCTTTTGGCCTCTTAGTCTGACTTCTGATCTTGTCTCTCTATTGAGCTGTGCTCTGAGGTCCCAGGGGCGCCCCCACTTCAAACCCAGCAGCTGTTTTTCCTGCCTTAGTTTTTCCTGGCCATTCAGGTGCTTCAACAGTGTTGGTCTCCTGGCTCTTTGGAGCCCACTGCCCTTGCTGTGTGCCATGGGGCCTCCGTCCTCTCCCTGTGTCCCCAGGCCTCTGGGCGTCCCTCGGATCGCTAGGCTGTTTCCTCCCCTCCCCTCTCACTCTGCTGGAGCCATTTGTGTTGTCAGTTTTCTCCGTATTTTCCCCAGTGTCTCTTGTTGGATATCTGTTTCTTATAGATTATCCCACACACCTAAAGTTCTATACCTTTGAAAATAATTCTTTTTATTATTTTTCTCCATCCACTCCTGTCCTCCCGGGGCCCAGCATCATCTCTGTCTTTTCCGGCTGCCACCCACCCTCCCTAAGAAGCCCACAGCTGCTTCCCTGGCTCCTGGGTGGGGACTCTGGGTCTCCTTCCAGCTCCTCCTGTCTTTCTCCTCCACACCCCGCTAAGGTGTCTTACTGTCCCTCTCTCTCCAGCCCTTTCTCTCGCGTTTATTTTAGCTTTGCCTTGTGCCAGTTCACAGAGGAAATTGTGAGGGGCTCCCCAGCACCCCACTACTCCAGCACCCCACCACCCCACCACCATGCCACTAGGGTGAACGCCTCAGGGTGACTTCACATGTCCTTCCTGGTCTCCTTCTGTCCCCTCCCTGTCCTGCAGTCCAGCCTCTCTTCTGTGGCTCCCACCGGCTTTGGCTCAGCCTTTTCCAGACTCTGTTTGCGGAGGCGGCTCTTGATTTTCAGCCTCCCTTGCTTTGCTTCTGCTGCAAGCTGTTTGTGAAATTTCTATTCGTCTCCAAAAGCAGCAGCTTCGCAGAGGCAGAGGCGTTCTCTGTTTAGAATTAATCCTCCCTCATCTTCTTCCCCAGATGCACCCTTTGAGTCTCTCCAGTGATGCAAATGAGCGCTCGTGCCTGCTGGTGTGTCCCTCAGGCATCCGGTCCCACTCTGTGTCAGGGTGCGCGTGACACTGACCTGCGTGTGTGCTGCCCTGGACGAGTGCCACCTGGGGGCAAAGGCCAGCTCTCTGCGCAGCTCCCAGCACTGGCTCCTGCTCCGCCCAGGGAGACGAACAAACGTGAATCTTACGTTCTCTGGGACTGGACTGGGCGGCGGCCTGAGTGTGCAAGGGCAACCTGTGGGTCGAGCGTGAAGTACTTGCTGCAGGGACTGAGCTGGAGCGTGGAACCACGGCGTGAACCCTGCAGTGATGAGGGAAGCCCACATGTCTGCTTGCTGCCGCCTAAGCAGGCCCTGTGCGCGACAGTTAGGTAGTGGGTTGCTACCCCGTTGTCTCTCACATGCCCTCTGAAGGAAGAAAGGAGCTGGCCTAGGCCGTGAGGTGCTGTTCATGGCTAAGAGAACTGCGAAGCAAGCGCCCTGTAACATGAGTCGTGTAATGTATACGGTTCTAGCCTTACGCATGGTCATTTCTTCATCTGCACCCCCACCATTTTAAATGTTAGTTTATAAGACTGCAGTTATTATGGCTTCTAGCTAGATGCTCCCCAACAGCATCATGCGCCCAGAGGTGGGGCTTTTCCGGAAGTGACTGGATCACGGGGCTCCCGCGGACTTGCCGCTAGGAGGCGGGGCCTGGCGGGAGAGGCAGGTACTGGGGCGGGGCCTGGGCGGTCCTCTCCCTCCGCTCCTTTTATTCCCAGCTTCCTGGGCGGCCTGAGGTGGGTGCTCTCCTTGGCACTTGCCCGTGTGCCTTGCTGTCCAGCCTTGGAGCTGGGCTACCAAGCAAGGACTGAGGCTTCTACCAGTTGAGAGCCACAACAGTCCCCTCCTCCTGTAAGTTAACGGTGTTGAGTGTTTTGTTCCAGCAGTAAGGGAGGCGCCTAAGATGCAAGTGACTGCTGTGTGGTTTCCTTGAGCTGCTCGTGCTTAGTCAGATTTTTTTTTTTTTAATCGGTACCAGGGATCAAACTCATGACCGCTTGCTTGCTAGGCAGGCACTTATGCCGCTGAGCTAAATCCCCAGCCCCTGCTCGTGCTTAGTGCACAAAGAAAGTTCCCAGTCTGTGCTGTCTAACTCGAAGGGTCAGGAAGGCTATCAGAGTGGGGATCCCCCAGAACAGGCCTGCTCCTAGTGTGCCTAGTATTGGGGGGGTCCTAATAAGGTATCTTTGTAAGTTAAACTCGGGCATGCTAGAGAGAGCTTTGAGGATTAAAACAATCCCAGGGCTAGTAATACTGAGGGCTTCTTTCTGTAATTGAACAACATACCAGGCTTTTTATTTTAGGACTTGTAAAGGAAAATTTAAGAATCTGAACAGTGCACATTTATGGAAGTATATTCATGTAGAGAACTGGAAAAAACAAAGTAAAGATTTTTATTAATTTAAGTCAACTTAGGTATGCAGAACTCTCAATGTGTAAAGTTGGAGGCAGTGGTGGTTTCTATAATCTAAAATGTGACCTGTGCGTGTGGCCCTTTCACGAGTGTGGTATTGCTGCCCCGGCCCGTTTCACATCATGGTCACGCCGTCGAAGGACTGTCCCCAGGAGCCGAGCGCTGTAGGTCTCCTGTTCCTCGGGCCCGGAAAGTGTGTGTTCATACAGTGAGGCCGTTTGCACACCCTTTATGAAAGTTACTGCTTTTAAATGTTCTGGTCAAGTTTACAAAGCCCCTAGCAGGGAATCAGCGTGTTCCTTTCCCTGCAGCTTTGATTTTGTGCTGTGTTTACATCTGAAAGTTGTTAATGTAATGGTCATTTGATCATTTTAATGTCTAAATCTTGTCATCTGAACAACTACTTGTAAGGTAACAATATGTAATATATTAACTGGTGTTAATTTCCTACCATTTTTTGAAATTCTGTATCATTTCTATCCTTTGTTTTGTTTTTAAAATAAAATTTTTAAAAGTTATCGATGCGATAGCCTTTCTGGTACATCTCAATTGTGTGTGTAATGTGATGCAGTGATACACAGAAGCTGGGTCTGGAGCAGGAATTTTAACTACACAATTAAGTTACTAACCTAATATTTAATGTGGTAAAGAATAAAAGGAAGCTGGGCACAGTAGCGTGTTGAAGCTGAGTACACGTGCTGGGCTGTGGCGTGGCCCGGGCATGGCTGAACTGAGACCGAGGAGACACCTCAGGGGAAACACGGGCCACAGCTGAGGCCACCTGGAGACTTTCAGGATAGTTTTCCTTAATTAGCATTGTCTGTTGCTCTGCGGGGTCCCGAACCCCTCCCAAGATCCTGCTCAGGTTTCCTCCATTGTCCACTTAGCTCCTTGCTTGTTCTGATTAAATATGGGCTGCCCAGCATCAGTCGGCTGCTGGCTAGCAGTTAGGAGCTCTGCCGAGGGTTCTAGTCCTCCTGTAGCCCTAGAGACCATGCTGTGTGTCTTATTCCTTTGGGCCTTTGCCGTGCACCCGTTTAAGGGATTTAGGATCTAGTTACAGACCCTAACAATAGCATGCACCTGTAATCCTGGTTCCAAATGAGGCTGAGGCAGGAGGATCACTTGAGCTGGGCATTTGAGGCAGCCTGGGCTATGTAGGAGGACTTATCTCAAAAAAAAAAAAATAAGAATAAATAGAAATGCATGCATTTACACATACACATGTACACAGCCCCCCAATTGCTGAGTTCAGTACTTGTCCTAAAATAGGTATATATTAAGTGACAATATAATCTATAATCAGACATATATTCTGTATTATGTATTATTTGGCAGGAAGAATAATTGAAATATGTTGCTATAACCAATGAATATAGTTAAAATAAATAGAATTTAGGGTTTAAAACGTTGCACCTATGAAGCAAGTGCGGCACCTGCAGTGTGCCTAAGAAAACCGCTTCACGACTGCCCGGGGCAGTGCCCGGTGATCTTAAAGGCCCAAGTGCTGTTCTGCCCACCTGTTTGCTTTTACCTCATCGAGCAAGAATTTATGGCCAGGCAGGCGCTCAGCTGCAGGGGTGAACGGAGGAGCAAGACCAGCGGGCTCCTTTCTTCCCCAGGCTTAGATTCCAAGAAAACTGAGTGAAGCGATTGATTTGGGCTCCAGTCCTGTCTGTGGGAAATAACGAAGCCACACGGGGGAGGCAGGGGCATGGCCCCTTTGGGACCAGCGTTTGGACTCTCACAGGACACAGGTGCTTGGCTTCCCCCAGCTGCTTTGTGATGTTTTTTTTTTTTATTTTTGCAGTACCAGGGTCCAACCCAGGGGTGCTGTATCACTAGCCTTTGTCCCTAGCCTGCTTATTTATTTTATTTTATCATTGTTTTTAAATTTGGTGGTAGGAGTCTCTCTAAATTTTGTGGCCTGGAACTTGCGATCCTCCTGTCTCAGCCTCTTGAGGAGTTGGGGTTACAGTCCCACAGCCGGACATATTTTCTTGCTTTGCTAAAATAGTTATTTCGGGGAAAGTTCCTATTATCTGATATTGTGTATTTTTGTGATAAATCTTAAAAGATTCTTTGCCTTCTCCAATAATCATAAAAGATATGATTCACGTCTGATGAAACGATAACGTGTGACAATAGGAAATATGATTAAGTTGAGAAATTACACAGTCGTTTTCAGAACACAGCTGTTGTAGAAATGAGCCGTGTTTGCTTTGCAGGCAACACTGCTGTTATTATTATTGCTTTTGTAAAGCACGTAATTGTAGTGCAGTAAAATGCGTGCGGGAAAATAGGGGCGCTGACTAATCTTACAAGAGCACTCTCTGGTTTGCCGAGTGGCTTTCAGCTCAGCAAAGGGACATGGAGACAGTGTAGTGTTTTCAGGCAGAGCAAGAAAGACCCGCGGTGACAGTGCGTGTGTGTGTGTGTGTGTGTGTGTGTGTAAAGAACCAAACTCGCAACCTCACGCTTGCCGCGCAGGCGCTGTGCTGCTGAGCCATTTTCCCAGCGTGGCGATAGTTCTGTTGGTACCTCTCAATGACGGCACTGCTCTCCGCAGTTGTCATCATTGCCAGCGGGTTTATCAGCAATGGCTGATGGCTGGTTTTACCGAGAGCAAATGCTGCTGTCCACACTCGTGCTGTTGGCTTTGAGTGATACACGGGACGCGTCTTTTCCTTAGTGTCTGAGTCTCAATGCCTCCATTTTGTTGTCAATGGTACACACGGCTACCCAAGAATATGATGTGTGTTTCTTATTTTTCCTTTGGCAAGAGAAGGATGGTGCATGGTTTTATTCCGGTGGACAGCGCTTCTCTGGGCAGACTAGAAAACACAGCAAATGTTTTTGATGTGTCAGAGTCTCCATGAATTATCCCTTTCCAACTTGATGGGGCTTCGTGTTTGTTATCGTGGGCTTCGTGGGAGCGTGTAAAGCTGACAGGCAGATCTCAGCACCTCCTGCCGCCAGGGCTGCTGCAGGGCTGACCTTGGCCTGCCCGGGCCTTCTTCTTCTTTTTTCTCTTTTTCTGGTACTTGGAATCGAATTCAGGACCTCGTGCTTTCCAGGCAGACGCTGCACTGCTGAGCTACATCCCCAGCTGCTTGTCTGGACCTTCTTCAGACAGTTTTCACAAATATCATGTCAGCGTTAATACTTGCTACCTCTGGCCAGTGTTTTTTTTACATGTATGTATGGAGGGCATGTGTGTGTATGTGTGTGTGTGATTCGATAATAACACTTGTAGAGAATTTTAAAAATATATAAAGTAACAAATAAGCAAAGAATATTTACATTAACTCCACTGTCATGGTAGGGGCTTGGTTAGTTGCTTTGCTGTTTCTTTCCATTTTGTTTATCCATGAGAACATGTGTGCATATGTGGTCACATATCCATGCCTCGTGCCTGGCACACAGAAGGTGCTTTATAAATATGTGAATAAATGAGTATTTTCATATAAGTAATGGCTTACGTATACTTACCTTTTTTATAATTGGCTGGTAACATTTGCATGCATTTATAGGTTACAGAGGATGTGCTTCTGTGTATTAATGTAGAGTGAATAATGAACAGGTAATGAACATATCCGTGTTACATCCTTATCTTTGTTTTTGCAGTGTGCAAGTTTTAACAATGGATTCTTTTGGTGCTTTGGCGCATGGGACACCCTATTCGCTGTGGCCTCCATGTTACTGTTCTCTGGAACCCATTCTGTCTGTCTAACGGAAGTGTTGTGCCCTTTGACCAGCACCTCCTCCCCTCCTCCCCGGCCTCTGGGACCCGTGTGTGCCCTCGTTTCTGAGAGTTTCACTTTTTAGGTTCTGTGTGTGAGTGAGGTGATGTGATACGTGTCTTCTCCGACACTGGCTTATTTCGCATTCCATCAGAGAAGTCAGGACACAACGGAGCATGTGCCTGTGATGCTTTGTGGCCTTAGATTTTTACATAAACTTTTCAACCCCGAAGGCATTTATTAACTATTTCAAAGGTAATTTAGATTTTGAGATCTCGGATGCATGCGGATGAGTATGCTGTGGTTTATTTTTCCTTCTTCCTTTATCAGTGTGTTTATCTGCAGCTCAGGGCCCCGGGGACCCACACGTCCTTACCCCACAGGGCTGCGTTCAATCCCCTCGGGCTGGTCACCGACAGCTCTCGCTGTGTCTGGCTGTTCTTCAAGTGACTCTAGAGGAGATGTTCCTGGGATGCAGGAGTTAAAACAATTATCATTTGCTTTTGCTAGATTTTTATTAGTTAAAAGTGACCCTTTCATTTAAATACAGTGATTAGCTATTTATCTAGAAAATGTTGAAAGCAGAAAAATAAAGCAGGAGGGACACTGAGAAGAAATTATTTCTATTCCTGGTACCTATAGTGGTTCGTTAACGATTTTAATATAAATAATTTTAGTCTCACATGCATCCAATGCATATTTTTACCTAAAAGGGCTGTTTTATTTCTAAACTTCTTTATTCCTTGCTTAGTAGTACATCATTAACATAAACTTTCTCTGCTGCCCGACAGTTTCCTACAATGTAGTTTTTCTGCCTGTCATCAAAATGACATGTCTGTTCAATGCATTTAATTAGTCCCCCTTGGTGGACCTTTAGTTTGTTTCTAGTGTTTCCTTATTATGCAGAGTTCTAGCAGAAAACCCCTGTGGTTTGCCCTGTCAGCACATCCATTTCCAAGGTGCATTCGTTAAGGCAAATTCCTGGAAGAGGAAGAAGCAATGCTGGTTTTATTATAGAAATAATGTTTTAGCTTTTGGACAAATATTTCCACAGTGCCTTTTAGTGGGCTGCACCCATTGTCATTCACACCAAAAACAGGTGTTAATAGTTTTTCCAGTCATTTCTCTTTAAATTAACTATCCCAGAAAACCTGTACCTTCGCCCTCCTGTAGGGCACCTGCCAGAAGTGCTCAGCAGGCATCTTGGGGAGGATGGACATGCCGGCAGCTCATGCAGGCAGGGACAGTGGGCCTGGAGTGGCCAGGTGCATTTATACCTGTGTCCCGGTCTTCTGCTCACTCACCTGTGTGCTGGGTCTTCCACTCCCCCACTCAGTCTGATTCTTAAGTTTGTCTTCAGTGAAATTTTATTATTTTCCTGTCATGAATCCCCTGGAGAAAAGTCGCCGTGAGAAGCCTTGCAGTGCCTTTTGTGCTGCCCAGGATTACTGGTCGTGGGTCAGTACCTGAAAGGACAGAGCACCGTAGCGGCCCCTGCAGGACTGTTTTCGAAGGTCAGCCATGGCACGTCCTATATTTTTGCAAGATATCAACACTTAGGAGATGTGACTGTGCTGAAGTTCTTCGACTGTGTCGCCTGCCAAACTTGTTTCAGTTCGCAGGCTGGGCTTGGGTGTAGCAGAGCTGATCAGAACCTTCCTGTTTCAGTGTGTGCTGGAGCCTGGGTGTGGGGCCCAGCACAACAATCCCCCCTGAAGTCATCCAACCCCTCCGTGCCTCAGTTTCCTCATCTGCAGGGAAAGTACCCCACCCACCTCCTTGAGTTGTTGGAGGATATGTAAAAGGTACTGGGTCCAAACTGCACCAAATGATCGGGAAGTATGAGTTGTTATTTTTGTCACTGGTATTATTTGCATACGTCCGCCCAGGCTCCAAGCGGCCGCCATAATGCATCATGTGGCAGTGGTGGCTCAGGTAAGGTGCTGAGGCGCCGCCGAGATCTCCGAATCATGGCAAACCCTCCTAAAAAGATAAACAGAGCAGCTATGGTAGGACAAACCAAGAGACTATTGGCATGGGGGGTCTTGTGGCTGTAGGGAGTCACCTGTAACCGAAGTATCAAATCTTATGCTGCCCTTTCTGTTCTTCCTGGTCTGGATTTATACCAGTTCCGGGGAAATTCATATGTAAAATCACAGCACAGTGACATAATTGTAGTGCATCTTAACCTGCAGCCAGAAGTGAAGGCGGCCTACTTGCTTCGTCTTTCACAGCGTCTGTGTTCACCTCTAAGGCTCGCTATTGGGTGCCAGGGTTAGTGTTTGTGATTGTGGGCGTGGCAGTGGATGGCAGAGAACAGACACAGTACAAAGGAAAAGAAAGGGCCACCACATCTCGGTGTAGCTCGTGTTCAGGAAATACTGAATACTCGTTTGTCTCGCAGGTAGTGACTTCGCTCCCGGAGCAGCACGAGGGCTGCAGCATGGATAGTGGGGACAGGCAGAGCACAGGTTCCAAGCCCACTGTCCACGTTAGGTGCTTTTCTGGAGCATCGGAAAGCAGGGCTGCTTGGCTGTTCCTGAGATCCACCACGTCAGAGCCCAGGCAGCGCCGGGCCTGCAGACTCGGGGCTGGAGCCTGCACTGGGCGTGGGTTTGCGGCACGCTGCCCTGTGCTGCACCAGGTTGCTGTCACCGATGAGACATAGGCATTTGCCCACCGCGGGTGTGTGAGCAGGAGGGAGCACCCCTTCCTGCGTCTCTGCACGGCGCTCTGTGTGGAGCATCCATCAGTCACTGTTGAGTGACTTCTGGAGGCCTCGTTACTCCGAGTGCCGAAGGTCTTTGCAGAGAGTTGGCTTGGACCCGGGAGAGCCAGCCTGACTCTCAGTTGCCTTTTCCCTGTGACCACCTTGTGACTTGGTGCAGAGCTGCGGCAGGTCAGGAGGTGGATCGGGCCACGGTCCCTGAGGGTACACGCAGCCCAGCTCCGGTCCACAATTGGAGGATGACCTAGAAGACACCGGTCTGCTGGAGGAGTAGGGATTGAAGCAGAACTTCCCTGTAACCAATTGTCCCTGAAGGGTATTGTACCTTAGGAACCAGCCCTGTGGACTGTCCTTGCCATGGTCAGGGTCCTCAGGCAAGGGGCCCTCGTTTCCTCCCCAGGATGGTATCAGCGGATTGGGTGTTGGGAGGAACTGGAGGCTGGTTGGTAGAGCAAGGCGATCTCTGGCACTTCGGCAAAGTGCCGGGTCCTCTGTCCAGGTCCTGCATCCCGTCCTCCCAGCCCGACCTTGTGCTCACATTCTTCTCGGAGTTTCTGCTGTGAGATCCGCGCAGGTCCGTCCACCAGTGCTAGAACGGTTGCAGGAGTGCGTTTCTCCTTCATGTTTTCCTGCATGCTCTTGTCTTAGCAGTTATCAAACCAGAAACAACCCAGGGGCTCCTGAGACAAATCTGTGCAGCCCGGGTGGGAAGTGTGAGGTGACAGGCTGAGGTCACAGAGCTCTGCCCCTTCGACTTTGAGAGGCAGGATGAAGAGATGCTGGAAGGCACACAGTGAAGAGAAGACAGTCGAGTAGCTCATGAGGACAGGCGGGCGTCCCAGCGGGCTGCACAGGGTCTGAGACTCTGCTGAGTGGAACAGGCAAGGAACATAGGTTGTGCCCCTTTGTGATTCTTTGGCTAATAATGCAGCTGCAAACTATGCGTGAACTTTGCTATCTGTGTACTCTGAAGGTGACAGCAAAGTGCGAGTTTGCTGGACTCAGGTCCGCTGGACATGTGGGCTACCTTTCTATTCCCCTCTAATCTGCTTGTGTTTTTACGGCTCTGTGTGCACAAGTGATGTGTAGATGGGCTGAAGCAATAAGGAGTTCACAACTCTTTACTAAGGGTTCTTAGAATCCTGCAGTCTCATTAGGACATAAGAGATGCCCATAAAACCAGCTCCGCAGTGTGAGGGGAAAGCTAACTACATGAGTAATGAGTTCTCCAGGCGCTGCAGGCCTGGGGCAAAACCCCGCCTGCCCTGGCCTGAAGAGCATTCCTAAGCTCCCCGGTTACTGTGTCTGATCTCTCCTAATGACCAGAGAAGATGCTTGCATCCAAGACACAAAGTTCCTCCAACTTGACATTTGTATTTTGAGATGAGATAAGCATGGTGTATAATTGAAAGTAAGTTTCACCGAGATCAAAAGGCAGATGGCTCATGCCAATCTTCCAAGGAAGAACATCACACTGGACGCAATTTGATGTTACCATTGTGCTCGTGACAATTAGTGTTCATTTCCATCGCACGAGGACTGTAATGATGTTGTTAAGGTCTGCCACCGTGATGGAGCTCGCCGGCTTTTGACACTGAAGTGCTGAAAATTAAAATACTTAGCCTATCTTGAGTGGAAAACTATTCCAAAGACAGTACGTAGATTTTACTTTTAAGATGTAGTTTCCAGCATAATATTTGAGTTTTGGAAGATATACCAAAACCATACACACACACACACACACACACACACACACACACA